>PVJA010001600.1:37207-123021 GCA_004027025.1 Myocastor coypus
TCCTCCTGCTCCTGCTCCTCCTCCTGCTCCTCCTCCTCCTCCTCCTCCTGCTGCTCCTCCTCCTCCTCCCCTATATCATGGTGCTGGTTCTTTGTGTGTGGGGGAAGATGACTGATACATTACACCTCTAATTTTTTTCAGTGTCCCTCGCCAGTCCCCTATTTCCTGAGTCCAGAAAGCCACTTTTTCATTTTTTCCCTCAGGCCCATGTTTTAATAACTCGTAACATTCTGCTGTTCCTGTCTGCCCTCTTCAGGTCACGTACGTGTGACACTAACATTAAATGACTGCTTGAGTTATTCAACGGTTCATCCAGTCCTTGTCCTAGGCTTTTCTCAGAAAACAACAACCACATGATTGTAGGAGCAGAGCAGGGCGTTCCCTTGTGTGCATGGCTGTGGAGGAAGCGCTGGGAGCAGGCGCAGCCACGGATGAGAGCGCCGGTCTGCAACCTCAGAGCCTCGGGTGGGCCTCGTCAGCTGCGAGCCGCGGGCACCGCGCTCCTCTCCACCCCAGCGGTGCGCTGCGGGCAGCCTATCCGGCGCGTGGCCGTGATCGGACTCCGTGGGCTAAGCAGCGAGGCCATGCGGCGCCGCAGAAGCCACTGGGAGCCATTGCTGGCGTTCAGCACCTGTGAGGACTCCCGCGGCCCAGGCAATCACGGGCGCACATCGGCTCCGTGTTCCCGCGTTTCTGTATTTACTCGGTAGACACAGCCCGACTTGGTCTTTTTATGCGTGGAGCACATCGATTTATGAGGTTATGTAAAACGTTAGCATTGATCTTTGCTTTTCAGTTTACTCTTTCCTAAAATACTTGGGAGGAGTTAAGAATGTCAGTGTGTTTTTGCATGCCCTAGGCATACCACATCTTTCCTCCCACACTTACCCCAGCCTGGGACATCTCTCTGTTTTCATTAGAAAACATTATTTTTGTAAAAATTTTCCAGTAAGAAGTATCCTATGAAAGCAAGCACTAAGTAATTCTAAAGCATAGCACAACCATTAATATTGCCCACAATTATTATTATTACTGGGGAAGAGACATATTTTTTTATCACTACTAGTATCTTGTTATTTTCCCAGTTTTGAAAGGTTATGCTGGTTACATAGGCGAGAGGTTGTACGCGAGGCCTTGGCCGCTGTGTCCTGCGTCTGCCCGTGCTTCCCTTTCCAGCTTCAGCTCTGGCGTGCTGTCTCTCCTCGGGCACCTGAGTCTCTGCTGGCTGGCCTTGTCACACGTGGTCCCCTCCTGACTCCCCATAGTGCTCAGCAGTGGCTTCTCTCCTGGAAGGTGAGCGCCTGTGTTTGCCACAGCCCCCAGCTCTGCACGAGAACTGCTCTGGGGATGACGAGTTCTGTTCCAGCCCGAGGAGGAGCCAGCCTCGCCTCTTTCCTCATCCCGAACTGGAGATCCCCCACGCTCCCTCAGCAGGCACTTCCTGTGCACACCAGGAGAGTCGCAAGCTCTCTTACGCCACATTCTGCCTTCTGCTCCTGGATGCCAGTATCTATTTAAGGGACGTGTCTCATAAACATAATCATACAGGTAAATATGCAACTACTCTGCCTCCTCTGTGTGTAGGTGTGTGAAGGCATGGATCTCAGCAACCTTTTGATTTTTATAATCCACTGTGCAGCACAGAACCTGGAACAAAGCAAGGCCAAAATATTGAATAAATGCTTTTTTAAAAAAATGGAGGATGGAGGAGGATTTTGGACCATCAGCTTATAGCTGTTGAAAACAGAGGTGGTTTGCCAGTTTTCAAAGAACTAGGTTGCAAGAAGCACACCCTTAAGATATTATCCAGGCTCTTGGAAGATGTGCCCTTGTAAATTTTAAATGTTCACTGGCACATTTCCAACATAATTACACTCATGGCCTGGAGTCGCGCCTGTCCTTAGGCGCACCCTGAGGTGCTCCTTATTTGCAGCCCGTCGCAGGCATTTCTGTGCTGCCTCACTCCTCTGAAGTTCAAGAGATGATTAATAGAAAACTTAGATTGCTTATGGGTAAAGAAGTCCAGCTCCCTGTGTTAGAGAACTGTTCAGTGTACCACTGCGCCCAGCCGGCCCCGGCTTTCTCTCTGGTTTCTGCTGACACACAGTCTGTATGGGTGGTGAGTGATTGTATTTGTTTAAGAATCCTGGGTCAGAAAGGAACATGACTGCTTGGGAATGCACCTCAGAGAGCTTTGGTAATTATGCTGTGTGGATATTCTAGGAAGCCATGGCCACATCCTTTCTCCTGCTGACAAATGTCATGTCTTCTGAAGCTATTTTCATCCCCTTAAGGCACAAGTGGAAGGGGCTGCAGGGCGCCTGGTGCTGGTCCCAGACCCTGCAGGGCCTGGGACATTTTAGACCATGAAGACCCAGCCTGGGAACTTTCTATAATTTTAGGAAGCATTGTTTATGAGGACGATTTCAAGGTCTGTGAAGTCACCTTCACCTACGGAAATGAGTGAAGAAGGACAATAACTCTGAAAGCCGTGTGCATCCATCTCTGTAGAGAGCCATCAAGGAACCCGCTGGGCGTTGTCAGGAGCACCTTGCGCAATGAAAGTGCGCGGCCCGGCGGTCCAGCGCCCAGACTCCTCCAGGGTCTGTGTGCGTGCCTCAGTCCACATGCAGGAGTGGGTCCCCAGGGTGCTGCAGCACAGCCAGCCTCTCCCACACCGGCCTGCACCCAGCCTGCCAAGCACACATGGACATAATGCCAGGAGCTCCCTCGGGTCCTCCTTTCCTGGGTCTCCGCGTGGACGCCTGTGGGGCTGGGTTTCGGCATGGTATTCCACATCTGTTAGCGTTTTACTCTGTTTCTCATTCTTAATAAGCTTTCGTCGCCTTCCCTGGCTCCAAGTGAAAATGTGGTCAGCTGACTGCTAATCCCTCTGCCCACTTGGTGTCTGTGCAAATGTTACCTTCAAGCTGTAAGCTTCTAATACTTCAGCAATGGCTTCAGAGATTTAAAATGCGAGTAGGTTTTCTACATCATTTCACAAAAAAGCACTAATAAACCTGTTTCCAAGGGACAGTTTAATTGGCTTCCTTAGGCCCTTTGAAATACAGGTTGAGCCAAAGGTGAAGTAAAGTTTATTGGCATTAACATCGCTGTGTTGTGGAGCGAGGGGCCAGCTCCGGGGAGGAGTAGGAACATTTGCATACGACAAAACACGGTGGAGACCACAAGTGCCACGGCCCGGTGTGAAGAGCAAATCAAGCCGTAAACTATTCCCAGACATTTAGTGCGTAGCGCAGCTCTGGAATGATTATCGTGCTTCTGGCAAGAGACGAAAGAAGACTTAAAATGAAAGGGTTATTGCATCCTTTTCGAGACACGGTCACCTGTGACTTGAAAAGCAATCGTTCCACACGTCATGCTTTTTATAGACTTCTGCCAGATACTTGTGCTTGTTCAGCTCTGCTCTAGATGTGAAAGGACACTGAGACAGATTTTAAAAACAAACAAAAAAGTGGTCTATGCAGACGTTGCTGATAAAAATGGAATAGTGTATTTGGAGAATAAGGAAGCTACTTTCAAATACAGTGTACTCTTGTTGAAATACGTAATTTCGGAAAAATTAACATTCATTTTACATGCCCTTCGCAACTTGTGAAATAACTTTAATCGCTTTGTTCAATGCTTCTAATGCATACTAACTCAAGTTCCAAATCTCAGATAGTCTCTCTGACGTTTTATCCTCAATGACAAACATTTCATTTCTCCTTCTTGAGACTACCTAGGTTGTTTGCATTTAGTTTTAGGGCCCATGAAGAAGATTAGACACTATGAAAGCCTTTTGATTAATATATTTATTAGGTCTTTATAAAACTAAAACATAATCACCGGGTGCATGCCGGTGTCAGCAAATCCTCTTCTCTGCTGAATGTGTCACCTAAAGCATCCTGTCTTCCTTCAGCATAAACACATAGTTATCTAGAAGACGCTTCCTTGGAGCCACCATGGGAAGGCCACAGTGAGGGGCCCGGCTCAGGAGCCAAAGTTCTCTCAGCTTTGCTAACACAGCTTGCAATAGTAGGAAGAAACCCAACACCTATCCTAAATTTTTATAAATTTTACTGTAACACACCCAAATAGCTTACAAAGAACATTTTTATTTATGGAATCATTCAAGCTAATATATTCAAGAAATGCATTTAGGAAAACAAATCTAAAAGCCTTCTGAAGAAAGAATAAGGTAGTGCAACTCAGGGCCAAGAGTCCAGGATGGCATGCCCAACAGTGCTACATAGTTGAGAAACCTTTCAAAGTCTTCTTTAATTAACGATGGACATTGAGACACTGACTCAGAAAGGGACTTGGCCAACCTTGTTCAGAGAGTCGTTGGCTCACCAATGCCATAAGCTGTGTCTCTTGCAAAATGGTATCTTCACTTTTTTTTTTTTTTTGAGATATCGAACTACTTGGTTTTGGGTGTCAGTGTGTGTGTGCACACGCATGCATTCTTCCCATGATGCCAGGGCTAGAATGTTGCCTTGGAGTTGCTGAGTGGTGGGGCGATGAGTCATAAAAGGGCTCTTGCTTTTTTAGCTTTGCCGGGGAAGGAGCCAGAAGACAAAAGAAAGTGAACGAGGCCCCTCAGCCTCTCCTCCCCAGCCTCTGTACAGTGAGGTTTTCAGAATGGTCAGCACTGCGGCAGTCCAGGCACTTCGGGCCAGCCCCTGGGTCAGCACAGCTGCAGGGGCTGCCGGGAGGAGGCGTCTCTACCACATCCTTCCTGGGTTTGCTGCAGCGCTCCCTGGCTTCCTGCTGGGAGAGGAGGAAAGAATGAAGAAAACAAACAGAAACAGCCCTTCTTTGTGCACTGGGCCCTGGCCGCCCAGCAGCCGGCTGGACACAGAGGCCGCTTCCTGGGCATTTGCATCCGTGTGCTGACTTCGGCATGGGGAAGCTGGGAAATGTTTACCGACATGGGCCCTAGGAGATAGCGCTTGGAAGGAACGGCCTCTGTGAACCTCAGCATACTTGCTGAGCTCTCTTCTAACGGTACTTCACAAACAAAATATGGGTGCTTCCTTGCAGTAGAAAAATTATAGAAAACAGAAAAGAAATTTAAAGTTTTGAAATGCAGTCACAGAGAGGTTGTTTCTTTTCACACAAAATAATTAGTATTCATTGAGCACTGTGAGAAAATAAGGGGCAGACTTCAAGATCCTCGGTTCTGCGCCAATGTTCTGTGAACCCCGGGAATTCAGAACAGTGATTTCTACTTACTCTTTACTGTGCCATGACATTTTTTTAAAAATCCTCTCTGTAGGGAGAGGTGTGGGTCAGAAAAGTTACCAAAGTTGAAAAGGCTCAGCCTTTCAACAAGCTGCCATTGTCCAAAGAGAAAATTCAGTCAGGCAAACAATAAGGATAATCACATGGCACAAACGCTGTGGTGCTTCGAATGTTTCTGTAAGTTTTCAGTTGTTTTGTTTGCTTTTTGTGGGACCAGGGTTCGAACTCATGACCTTGGACTTGCTAGTCAGACACTTGTGCCACGGAGCTATCTCCTCAGCCCCAGTTTTTAGCCTTTCTTGAAACTATACACATAGCATTCAAACATCATCTTTCACCAATCTTTCCCTCGTGAATCAGTGTCTCAGGTCATCCCGAGCCTCTGACTACAGGGGTGGCTCACAGACCATACGTGTGTGGGCCAGGCCTGGCCTCCCAGGCATAAAGTCGGCTGCCAGGACTGGGCCTAGGGACACGGCCTTCCTCCAGCGTCCTGGCCCAGTGCACCTTCGCCATTTCTTGGTGAAGTCTACAGCTGTGGATTCTTGTGTTGGGCAGATGAGCCTCACGTGGTCCCTGCTGGGTCCTAATTCAGTCCAACTTCAGCCTGAGGCTTCTCAGTGACCTGGCTACGAGGTTCTGCTCCCTTCTGTCCTCCAGACTGTGGGGGGCAGATGTCAAAAGCCCAGAAGAGCAGAGGAGCTTGTGTGCGCTTGTCTTCAGACACACGGTCATGGTGCCTGAAGTGGTAGGAGAGAAACAACAACCACCGAAGCCAAGACAGTGCCCGCAGGGCCCTGGCTCCCCAGACCCCGAGGAGTGCTCTCTGCCTGCTCTGGGCAGCCTCCTGGTGCTCGCGGCTTCCCAGACACAGGGACACAAGCTCGGCTGCATCTGAGATGGCACTCCAGGCACGAGACATGCTGAGCTCCTGCCTCGGTCTTCGAGGACCAAGCTGTGAGTGTTAACAGCACAGCTGTCTTACTGCCTGCTGCACTGTGGACCGGGATGCTTCTCCGTCATAACGGAGGCTTGCCACAGCCGATCTCAGGACGACTGGGGCAGTGGGGTGGTGAATTTGAAGGCAGCACACCCTCACACAAGCAGCCAGGACACGACTCCTCAGAGGCAAGAGCTCTTCCTCTTGGAGAGCCCTTTCAGGGAGCCCTGCTGTCTGAAGGGGCCCTCGGGGCTTGAGTCTTTGTCCTGGGAGGCATCTGATGCCCAAGTTCTGCCAAAGCCGGGCATGTGAGCTGCGCTCCCAGGGCGGGGTGTCTTCCTCATGTCTAGCCTTCCCAGCCACCCCGGCGCTCTGCCTGCGGCTGTTCTGCAGCCTTGCCCAGCACATCTGCGTGGGTCTCTGTCTCTACTGCCACCCAGATAGGCCCCTAGAGGACATCCTTGTAGCCCGCCGGACCATTCTCCACCATCCCGGCCCACCCTCTGTCTGAGCCTCCCGTCACACTGGCCCATGGCTGCCTCTTTTTTATCACTACTGGGAACCGACTTCTCAGACTGCCATCGTGGGTGAACAGGCGTGTCCTCACTTGCGTTCTGGTGGCAGTCTTGTGCTGCAGTCTCTCAGTGGTCCTCTTGTCCAGGGGAACAAGAGGGCGCACAGACATGTACATGAATGGGCGCACTCGGGCCGCCTGCGCCCAGCGCTTGCAGGCACACAGGGTCCCAGCACGAGGGGACAGGTTTCCACGTGAGAGAGCTCTTTTTTGTCACACTTGCCAAAAGTTGGATTTACAAGCTGAACTTGTTAAGCCTTTTCTTTAAACCATCCCTAGTGAGATGTATGACGAGGTACTGAAGCTTATGAAAGCATTTCTATAAAACCGCTAAGCTCTTGAAAGCTCCTGTTGAGCCCTCTCCTCTGGGCAGAGTGAGGGCTCTCCCCTGGCGCACTGGGGTCCCCACTGTTTATCTCTGGGTCTGGGAAAAGCCCTGGCGGGACCTGTGGGCCCCGTGACGGGCAGCTGGGACATTGCCTGCGGAAAAAAGCACTGTATTATGGGTGTGCGGTTGAGGGGAACCCCTCGAAGCAGAACAGGCGCCTGAATTTCTTCTCCCCACCCAAGGTGGAGGCTGGCCCGCGAGCCCCTTGAAGGCAAACCTTCGGCCGTGTTCTTTCTACCTTTCGTCCTCAAGGCTTGTGCTTGCTGTGGCGAGTCCTACACAGGAACAGATAGCTGACAACCTGAAGAATGGTTTCAGTTCGCAGCAACGTTTACTTATGTCTTCGTGTGAAAATGCTCACAACACCTAAAGCAGTAGCGCAGATACTCGCTGCAGGCCTGTGTGCGCATGCGCACGGCCATGCGGCCTCTGGCCCCTCCCTCTGCTCGCTCTCTGTATTAAAAATCCACCTCATATGTTAGCAGGGAAAGCGTATACACATAAAACTTGCATATATAATATGTGTGCACATATGTAGTATTATATATAATCCTCAGTATACACGTGATATCTTCAATTTCTAGTAAACTGGTAGTAGGGTCACACAACTAATTTCAGTTGGTGGTCCCATGATGTGGGTCATGCATTATCAGGAAAATATGACGTGTGTACATGTGTATTACATGCTACGGTATATATTTCAATGTTCTCTCTATATACATCTGTGTGGCTACTCATGTGTATGTATGTGTGTGTGCACGTGTGTGTGCACACGCATGTGCGTGTGTAGAGTCACCCAAGCATATGTAGTTGAGCCTATTATTTCAGACATTTCAGAGAAGTTCAGGGAATGGTCACAGCTGAAAAGCGAGCCCTCCCTGCATTCTGGAACAAACAGCAGCTTGGCATTTCCATTTTTAAGATCTCTCTCTCCCCCATAAAATTTATGATGTGATTCCAGAGTCTTCAGTGAGACAATTTTTTTTTCAAGGGTAAAAGAACTACAAGTTATGACCCTGGTAGATATTTAAAGAGAGTGGGGAGTAACATATAATTCGACATTTTTCAGGATTAAGTTAATATGATTCTATATCATGTCATACAAGAGCAGCAAAATTATTCTTTTACTTCACTTTTACCTTGAGCTGGATTGCTAGTTGAATAACTACTTTCCATTGAGACCACAATCAACTAGCTACTTCAGGGAAAGGCTAGACTTGTGTTTGTCAATGGTCCCATATCACATTAGTAATATCAATTTGGTGACTGTCCTAGTACGTATACACACTTCTACTAGCCTGCCACTTAAATTTGGTGGGTGAAGTGCAGCCAACAGCTAAGCGCCCTCTATATAGCTGAGCTGGTGTCCAATGAGTCTGCGTGTCTGTGCTGTTAAAGTCATTTCAGTTAGTGTGGATGCCCAGGTGTGGATCATGTACAGTGGATGGCCAGGTGTGGACCGTGTATAATAGGTGGCCAGGTGTGGCCCATGTACAGTGGATATCCAGGTGTGGACCATGTACAGGTAGATGCCCAGGTGTGAACCATGTACAGTGGATGGCCAGGTGTGGACCATGTACAGGTGGATGGCCAAGTGTGGACCATGTACAGTGGATATTCAGGTGTGGACCATGTATAGGTGGGTGCCCGGGTGTGGACCACATGCAGGTGGAGGCCTGGGTGTGGACCATGTACAAGTGGAGGCCCGAGTGTGGACCATGTACAGGCGGGTGACCGGGTGAGGACCACATACAGGTGGGTACCCAGGTGTGGGCTATGTACATGTGAGTGCCCAGGTGTGGACCATGCTTTCAAGGTTTAAACACTCTCAAATTGGTCTTCATTCCACTTTTTCCTTGCCTGAGAATTCGTGCCACCTGTAATCATGCTGCTTGTGTCCTATAGTAAATCTAGATAATTTACCTAAATATTTCCATTGATGTGAAGCAAAGAAACAGAGACCTGGACAGGAGGTGATCGAATTGGTGGAAAACTGTCTGAGAAGACTGAAATCTCACAGTGGCGGAGCAAGCATGCTGTGGAGGACACGCGTGGGTGCTCTCTGATGAGCTAAGTCACTCAGCCCAGGTGCACTGATGTGCACCTCCTATTCAGATGCAGGAGGGAGGAGTCAGGATCGAGAGATGTACTTTTTCTTACATTACCTAGTCAGCCCCTCTCACCTAACACCAGTAGATGAGTTGAGAGCTGTGTCGCACAGCAGAGGCACACTGAAGCCTGCAGTAAGAGTGTCACACCTCCTAAAGAGGGAAGGCTGCCGAAGAGCAAACCGACCTACAGCCAAGTGCAGTGGAGCCGAATTCTGAGCATAGTTCTTGGCTTCCTGGCTTCCCTGGGCTTCTCTGCCATACCTGTCTGCCATGTCATTCTTGCACTGCAGCTAGCTGGCCATGAACTGAATTCCCAAATCATGAGCCAAGTTAGACATCTCTTCCTTTACATTGTCAGTGTGGCGCATTGTACCTCAGCAATGGGAAAGCTAGTACAGGAAACTGATCCAGAGCACTAAGGTTGCTGCCCTGACTGTGTCTGAAGGCTGAAGGCTCACAGAAGAGTCTGGCATAACTAAGAGCCACTGGCCAGCGGAATTTTAGAATGCTGTGCATAGAGCTTGGTGGTTGCTTCTCGTTGGAATGCGGAAGACCAGAGTGCTAATGAGAATGTGAATAGTAAAGGCCAATCCCAGGAGGTTCAGTTGAAACCTGGGCTCCCCCGGAAGTGGGGCAAGATGCCATGCGTGTTACACTCTGGCAGAAAATTTGTCTGCATTTTGTCCATATCCTGAGGCTTTGGAGGAGACCAAGATTAAGACCACTGAATCTGAACAGGAAGTTGAAGACATTCCAACATTCAGGCTGCCTGTGGCATGGATACTGCGGCTGCTTCCTCCAAGATTTACAAGGATAATTAGACACAACAGGTAGAGTAGAAAAATTTTAAACTTAAAATTCGCCCCAGAAGCAGACATGGGTAAAGTTGGGCTCACAAGAGTTGTGTTTGCTGAAGCAGTTAGGGTCATTGAAAATAAGCCAAGCACTTTGCATTAGATCAATCGGAAAGATGCTTTGAGAGCATTTCAGGAAAGAATCAGAGCCTGCTTCTTGCAATCTTGAGGGCATAAAAAGGGTAATTTTCTTTGAGAGCCTGGCTTTGAGAAGAGAAACTAGTGCACCCTGCTCACTGAAAACAACCTAAGGAAGTGTTCTCCTGAGTTCAGCCATCTAGATACTCAAAGGCCCCTGTAGCCACGGTCCAAGAGGGCCAGGATTCTGCTAGTGTTGGCGGCAGACCTTGGCACCATCTACCTCATGCTGCTCTTCAGGCACCCAGAACACAAGAGTTGTCGGGTCACGGAGGCCAAGCGCTGTGCTCCTAAGAGAGTGCTGTGTCAAGTTGTGGGAGCAAAACCTCTGAGCCGTGGACTAAATCCCCCAAATCACCACTGAAATTAATCCTCTCCTCTTTGAAATTGTGCATGTCAGCGGTGAGAAAGCTGACTAAAACAATATCTCTAAAGTTAAACAACTATGAGGTAAACGTCATACTTTGAATTTATAGCTTAGTGTATATATCCACGAATGCTGATATTTACAAAGAATATGAAATATAAAATCCTGTCTCAGAATATTAGTAATCTATTTAAAACTTCACATAAAGAATAACTTCCAGCATTTAAATGGGAAGGAAGGAAGGAAGGAAAGAAAGAAAGAAAGAAGAAAGAAAAAAGGAAAGAAGGACTGAAAGGGGATCGAACAACGAGAGAGGGAGGGTAGCAAAAGAAGGGACATTTTGGACCGGAAGGAAATGTGACCCAGTGTCCGCAGCGGGTTTTCGTGGCAGCATGAGCAGCTGTCTCTCCCCTGCCCAGCTGACAAGGTGTGGAGCAGGCGAACCAGCTCCAGGTAGTGGGAGGGTCACTGCCGACTGCCCCCCACCCCAGCAAAACAGCAGAAGATCAACGCTGAGGATGGCTGAAAGGCCAGAGAGGTGGCTCAGCGGTCCAAGTGCCTGCCTGGCAAGGGCAAGGGCCCGGTGCTGGCGGTGGTGGTGACGCAAACGTGTCCTATCTGCAAGCTGGAGACGCGGATGTGGTTAAAATGCCAACACACCCAGAGCAGTTGTCTATCGGATCCACTGAAATACCAGTAACACTCTTCACAGAGCCAGAAAAGCTAACCCTCAAGTTCGTATCGAAGCACCACCGCCACCACCGTCGCCACCACCGCCACCACCGTCGCCACCACCGCCAGTACCATCAACAACAACAACAACAAAACTTCCTCTAGGTCTAAAGCAACCTGGAGCAAAAAGGAGCAAAGCAGGCTACCCTGGCCTCGTCAAACGAGACCTCAGGAAGTCATGGGACCAGCGCGCGTGAACAGCCCACAGTGGAGACGACACAGATGGCCCACGCAAAGACACAGCGTGGTCAAGTGGGCCCGGCCTCCCTACCCCCTGCCACACATTCTGGGAAGGTGCTCAAGAAAATTTAGTCTCTTTGGTGTGTGTTGCAAGAATTACACTCCCACATGCAAACTTGAGAGCTCCAGTCCTTGTTCAAAACCTCAGCTCAGCGGATGAAGACCTAGCTGTGAGCCCCCGAAAGGCCAGAGGAAAAAAAAAAAACAGAGGAATTGCTTCTGGATGTGAGGACGGGCAAGGCTTTTGGACTCAGCTCTCCCCAGATACAGGCAACACAAACAGAAGCCAATAGTGGGGTTCTCTCCAACTAAAGTCTTGCGGGACTGGTAATGGTGATTGCTGGCCGAGGTAAGAAACACTCACCACATGAGTAAGCACTCTTCTGCTCGTGCATGTGGGTGTGTCCAGAGATGCCTGGCATGCCTCCCAGCAAACCAGGCAGGAAGACCCGCCCCTAGTGGAGCTCCCCATCTCCGTAGGCTTGTGTGCAGGTAGATCGACCAGGGATGGAGGAGGAAGTGAGCTGCCTTGGAGATGCACCATTCTACTCAAGTCAAGTGCCTTTTGCTGCTTCCATCACCTGTGGACCCCAGGCTCTGGCTTCTGCAGCCCTCAGAGAGACTCATACCGCCAGCCCCACCCAACCCCAAACAGGACAGACAGACAGCCATTAGGCACATAGCATTTGCTCAACATCGTCCTCCAGGGAAGTGTAGCACACCTTCAGATGACAATAAAATATTACTTCACATTGACTTGGATGCGTTGGTTGTTGAGACTGGGTCTAGCTATGGAGTGCAAGCTGCCTTGGGCTCACTGCGTACCCCACGTTGGCTGCAAACTCATGGCGCTCCTCCTGCCTGTTTTCCTAGTACAGGGGATACAGGCATGTGCCACCCCGTTGGGCTGCAGGATGCTTTTACTTCTGAAAAGTCAGATAGTAATAGCTGATGACACGGAGGAAGAGTGGGATGGGCGCCGGCTAGCGGTCAGCTCCTCCCTCCCAGCTGCACCGGGCCTGCCTGCTGCTGGCTGGGGGAGACCCAACCGAGGGTTGTCGCCAGCAGCAGAAGAGGCAGAGCTGGAGAAGGCATTGAGCAGCTGCTAGGAAAGCCGTTTGGGGGTGCTGGTTCTCTTGGGCTGTTCGGCTGGCTGCCTTGTCAGGCTGGCTCTCCTGATGAACTTGGATATTCTCATCAGAGGAGGGGCTCAGGAGCTCTGGTCCTCACGTTGAGCATTGCTTCCTGGCTTTGGGGAGAAGCTGGTGCACAGCTCAGTCTCCTGGAGAAGCTGGCCTGCTGGGAACATTAGCCTTCCTGGTGAGAACTCAGCTTTCCTCATCATTGGAGGAACTCGGCACCTGGAGAAGCTCGTGCATTGGCTTTGATGATAGGAGCTCAGCTGTTCTCATCCTTGGAGGAGCTTGGGACCTCACTGTTGCTGAGGATGGCTGTGGTACTTTTCAGGGGTGCTCTGGTGCTTGCCTTGAGCGTTGCTTTCTGGCTCTAGCTCAGATCACTCCGCCTGTTACCACAGGCCCTTCATCCTTCTAGCACAGACTTTCTAGCTTCCACCACTGAACTTTGGGCCTTGCCAGGGCAGAGCCATGAAACAGGCCTGTGGTCAAGTTGTTGTGGGCTCTAGACCTGCAGTTGGACTTGTGGGAGGCGCTGTTATGAGCTCTAGGTTTTCAGCTGGACCCATGCAAGATGCCAGGATTCAGGCTCTCACCTGGATTCTTTGACTTTTAAGGTATGGGCAGATTTCCTGCACTCTTTGCATATGATTCTTTGGGTGAGTATTGGAACAAATATTTCTATAAAATATGTGTTATGTATTGTACTATTCACCTTGCCAAAACCCCAAACCATGACAAAAAGAATTTAGAATAGTCATCCACTGCCAGGAGATATGTAAAATGATACCAAGCAGGCAGGCATAGCTGAAGCAGCTGAAGAGTTGCCACAATAACTAGCAGCTCCACTCATAGGAATGCACCGGGGGAAACTCAAGCAGAAAACCCTTAGAAACACCTTTAACGGTGCCAAGCATGGTAACCCCAAGTGGAGACAAATGGAGGGTCCACCAGCTGATAAGTGACTGAGTAGAACTGGTGAAATACACACACGCGCACACACACACACACACACACACACACACACACACACACACTGTGTGCACTGTTTCCTTCTATATGAGTAGGAAAGATCACCCAAGTGTTTCTCTCCAAGACAGAAGACCAGGCAGTGGGTTCTTGAGGGCAGAAGCACTGGGGTAATGTGGAGTTATCATTACCCTATGTATGATTTCATTTGGGACAATAAAAATATTTTTAAATGCACCACGGTAACTGTACAACTCTGGGTATACTAAAATTCCTGGAATTTAAGTGGGTCCACTGTGTGCTACGAATTACGCATCAGTAAAGTTTTTATGTTTAGATAAAGAAACATACCTGACCACGCACATAGCTCTTACACCCAAGTGCACAAAGAAGTTCAGTGCACCGCACCGCTTCATCTTTCTAGTCAGCTTCACAGACTTCCTCTAGCGTCAAACATGATGAGTCCTTGAGGATACTAAATCGAAAGAATTTCTCTAGTGGCAGATGGAGTGCAACTAGAGAGCTTTGTAGCAGAAAAGGCCCCCAGCCCGTAGACTTCAGTTTGTTAGTTGCCCAGGTAACGGTTACCATTGCAGCTCTGGTTGCTTCTGTCTCCTAGAAACAGCTGGTCCCCAGTGTGATGCATGTTGTATGAGCCAATCCCCAGCTGACAAGCCACACTGCCTCTGCACTTCCTGCTTGCTTATCCCATATAAGCAGTAGGCCACCAGAGATCTGAGCCTGGTGTTTCGAGGAGCACTTGATTCCCCATCAGTGCCTGTCTGCTGTGGAATAAATCTGCCTCAAATCCTACATGGGCTCCACTGCTCCTCCTTGCCACTGCAGCTTGAGGAGACCCTCAGAGTAGAGGAAGAAGATGCAAGACCAGAGTTGGGAAATGTTCTGCAGAAAGTAAAATCTGGTAGAATCCCGGAGGGGTGAGACCCTCAGCTGTGCACCAGCTCTGCCAAGGCCAGGCATGCTTTACGTGCAAGGGGCCCGTTGCTCTGCAGCACGTTTTCTCACCCTTGAGCTCTGCAAAGTTTTGGCAGTCCTGGTGACTTTCATGCCACTCGTGTTTCAGGGGACAGCTGGGGCCCAGCAGCACTCACTGTGCTCCGCAGCGTCCCTGGCTGTCCTGTGAGATGCGTTAGCGAGCTCTACTGATGCATACCGCACACCGCTTGGGTCAGATGACTAGCAAAGAGCCGAGGTGAGTGGCCAGTGCTATTCCACTAAGGATACATTCCGAAGTACCCAAGCCACATTCCCGAGACATGAAAATATTAAGTTTGGAAAAAGTGACACTTGCTCTCAATTTAGCAAGTCTCTAAGTAAAAACATCTTTCTTTCTTCCTGAGCAGGCATCAGGATGTAGATGATAAAAAGCTGAACAATTCTTGTTCAGCTCTCTGAAGCGAATGCAGCAGCTGGAAGTTGAGCGCCCTTGCTCACCCTCTCAAAACCCCAGGGAGACCGCTTCTCTCTCAGAGTGGCACTTGCTGTCTAAAATAATACGCATTCGCAGTGTACCTCCGGTAAGTACGATGCCTCAGGTGAGCAGCAGGCGGAATATTCAGATGCTACCCTCAGCTTTACACCGATACAGTTCTTTTGGTTGCTACTCCGTGTGCGTAGCACACAGCGTTTGCGCGCCTTGCGTGGCACTGGCGCGCATGCGTGCACAGCACACCTTCGCTCCTCCCCTGCCTTTGCATTCTCCGTGATAGGCGTGCAGGCCGTGTGTCCTTCCCTTCTGCAGGCTTGACACGCGCATGCAGCACATCCTGGTTCTTTCTTCTTCTCCTCCCTCCTCTTGCTTGAGATTAGATACTAAAGCATAACGCTCCACCAAATTGAAAACTTAGCTGTTTGCAGTTATTTTTGTATAGAAAAAATGACTGATTTTTCCCAAAGGAGAAGCAAACCAATAATAGCGTTTCTACCACATTCATGAGAATATAATTATAATTTAGGTCACAAAGAACAAAGAAAGCCCCGGTCACAAGCCTGGTGGTGGAGCTCTCGCTCAGCCCGCGCAGGCGTTGCTCACCAACACAGTGTGGGAGAGGAGGGACCCAGGCCATGCGCGGGCACAGAAGAGAAGGGTTCCCTCCCACCGGGGAAGCCAGGCAGGGCTCAGAGCTGGACTCTCCTGGAGGGGTGGATAACTTCATCTCTTACTAATGTACGGACTTGACATCCTGCACCTTGGTAGACCAGATGACTCCAGGCAGGCTGAAAGCCCAAAGTCTTTAAGGACTGGCCTGTCTGTCGCGTGACAGCTGCCTCAGCCTTTGGTGTGGAGGGGAGAGGGTTTTCCTTTTGAATTGGGCAATGACTTATGATTCTCTTTGGTCAGGGAGCAGAGAATCGTGGATCCAGATGAAGGGCAGAAAGTGAAAGGTGACGTGAGGAACTGCGGAGGAAGCGCTTGGCAGGGTGGAGAAACAGCAGGAAACGCGTGCTTAGGTCAGCGAGGCCACGGAGGGCTTGAGGGTCACCATCGCGATCCCCATCCAAAAGATTTGCGCTCTGAACCGGCAGAGATAAAGAGTGGCTTTTCAGAAGCGCCTGGTCACACAAATACAATCCAAATCCTCTTATTTTATAAAGTGCTATTCAAGAAAGCTGGCATCAATTAAAGTCCCCCCACATACATGCCAAAAGCAGTGCTCAGAGCGAAGCCCAACCCCGGAGGGAGGTGGCCCAAGTCAGTTTCCTTATCTATAAAGATCACAATAAAAATACTTGCTGGTTGAACCTCTGACCTCCGCAAGTCTTTCCGAATTGCTTTCTCTGATTGTGGGTGAGATAGCTTATGTAAGTTCAAGGTGTCACATCTTCCAGGAGCATTTGAATTCCAATCAGTGACACAGAGCCATGGAGACGTGAAGGCCAGACCTTGGAGGATGGGTGGCCGTGCAGCTGGGCCAGGCTTGGTGGCCGAGCCCAGCTGGGGCTGCCCTTGAGCAGCATTAATCACTCTGCCAGGTTCAGAGTGGAGCCTGTAAAGAGTCCTCAGGCTTAGCTGCACACGGGAACCTGGGGAGCCTTAAATAATTAGGATGCCGGGACCGCACCACAGAGCGCTGAAGCCGGCATTGGCAGGGCTGGACCCACAGGTCAGTAGGGCCGCCCGAGCTCCCCCAGAGGACTACGGCCTTGCTCTCTGCTCCCGAGCAGTGCTTTCTAGCCTGGCCCCCTTGCAGCCCCTGAATTCTCCCACTGTACGCATGAGAGCGCTGGGCCACAGGAAAGCTAAGTAGCCTGGATGGACAACCCGGCAAAGAGCCACATCTGCAGATGAGACCCTGTCGGCTCTCTGAGTCTTGGGCACAGGATGGCCCGGAGCCCAGAATAGGAAGCCAACAGGCACATACCCAGGAACACAGGGTTGGCGGGGACTCAGGCAGGGCTGCTCTCAGTAGCCATCAGGAGACTGTCCTGTCTTGTGCCATGCCATGCCCTCGCACCCACTCCTGTCCCTGTCCTGTCCCGCTCCGTCACCATCCCTGCGTGTCCCCGGCCCGTCCCTGTCTTCTGCAGCAGGCCAGGGTGCCCCACCCATCCTCTCTGCAGCCCAGAGCCAGGGCAGAGCACCCTGCTCCCAGGGCTCTGTGCAGGCTCTGGGCCGCACTTGCAGGCCCCAGCTTTCTGCTCCACGCCCGCTCTCCCAAGAGCTTCATTTCTTGCTCTGGAAGCCTCAGGTTCCACTGCCACACACACAAGCAATAGGCGAGACAGCTGCCAAGGCCTCACCCCCATGAAGAGCCCAGGCCCCCAGCTCTGCTCTCAGTGAGAGCCCTGGCTTTGGGGGCCTCAGACACTGTCCATGGGCCCACTGGGGTCCCTGCTTTGGCCGCAGCTCCTTTGCAGTAAAGCATACTTGCTCTTGGTGGCTTTGGGGAAGGAGCAATGACTCCTGCTCCCCAAACCCTTATCTCTGCTCTGATGTGAGCCTTTATCCTCATGCCCAAAGGCGCTGAGGCCGCACCCTGCAGCCACTCTCGCCCAGCCAAGGATGGGACCCTTTCTCTGATGTCCACGTTGACTGTTTTTGTGGCTGCCGCTCTCTCTGCAATTGTGCGTGTGCTGACCTTAGTATTCTCAGTTGGGCTCTCCCTTACTTTTGTTACAGTTTTAGTCCTTGGACTGAAGGTCGCCATTGTCTTTCTGCGTGGGCTACATTTAACCCTTTAACTTCAGCATGTTTTGTTCGGGGCTGGGGATGGGATCCGGCGCCTCCTAGCTGCTAAGCAGGCACCATACCCCTGCCTGCCCCCCAGCGGGTATTGCATATTCATTCTGGAAAATTTTTCTTTTAATGCATTTAGTACAGGGTTTTCAGGGTCTACAGGGTCTCGCCATGTAGATTGGACTCATAGTGATCCTGCTGTTTTCAGCCTCCCAAGTGTGGCATTACAGATGCGTGCCACCACGCACGCCTCAGTCAGTGCCTCAGTGTGCCCCAGGGATCGAACCCTGGACCTGAGCCAGCCTCAGCAGGAGCTTTAGTCCACTGAGCTATCTGGCTGGCCCACTCTGCAAAGTTTTATGGGCACAAAATTTGGAAAGAAAAAGTGCCTTCTACATAATGACTGAACATTAGGAAGCAAATCTCAGGAATCTGTTTTCATGTTTTGTCTTGAGAGCAGCGCCAACACAGTACAGGCCTGCCTTGGGAGCACGAGAGCTGCAGGCTTTGCAGAGGCACCTGACGAGACTCGCTTTGCCAGCTCACGAGCGGTCCGACTTACGCGCAGCTCTCCTGGAACAGAAAAATCGGGACCCTTCTGTCATCCATTTTCAAGAAGCATAACACAGGGAAACCCACAGCTTCCCTTGTTCTTCAAGTCTGAGGTGATGGGCTTGCTGGTGGAAGTTGCAGACGGCAAATGGTTGGTTCTTAAATCCTGTACTTTATATTCATGAAAGCTCTTTGAGTTTCCCTGTATATTTCTTAAGTAGAAAAATTACATTTACTGATGGTAATTTAGAGGAAGCGCTATGCAAAATCAATAAACCTTGTATGAAAGCGGAAGACGGTGTGTCCACATGTAGCCTCCTCGTGACCCCAGGCTCCACTTGACCGTGAGCTCGTGTGTAGCCCTGAGGTCAACGCCCATCCTTCACACAGAGCGGTGACGCTGACATTCAGAGGAGCCTTTTCCCACTGACTCCTCAGTGTTAGGACTCCGCTTGGGCCACTGGTCAACCCCCCGCTGCCCCGGCTAGCACAGTGAACCCGCTGCTCTCTCTGTTTTCAGCCCAGGAGTACCCAAAAGCCCAAGGAGAGCAGTTAGGAAGCTGGTTATCAATACAATTTTAACACCTATTTCTCTTTCTCTTAAGAGCAGTACACCAATTATACCTCCATCAGTCATTTATCTCCCTCTTTTGATTTTTGACTAGTTGGTAATTACAGGTGCATGTCTATATAATTTTATACATACAGAAAGTTATTTTTATATGTGTGTTTCCTGTGGACAATAAATATTTTAATGCCTTGAGGTATCTTGTGGGTTGAAATGCTGGCACATGTGGGGTTGTTTTTTTTTTTTTTTTCTTTCACTTTTTATTAAGTCTATCTTTTGTGCAGTAAATGTGATGTTGAATTCCAAACATTACTGTCACAAGAAGAGAACAGGAGCACAATTTTGAAAGCAAAAAAAAAAAAAAAGCAAGTGAAGATAAAAATCCAGAACAACCCTCACTTTAGCAGCCCAACTTTAGCAGCAGGCAGGAAGGAGCTGTGCGTGTAGGATGGGGCTCAGTAACCCGCCCAGGCCTCACGTATGCATCCCATCTTGGAGGGGAGGACCTGGGGTCAGTGGCTGTGTGTCCCTGACTGCAGCTTGCTGGGTGTTGTGGCTCGGGAACTGGACTCACACGGGACACTTCTGACGTAGCTCACCATCTGGCAGCTGAGGTCCTGCCCTGCCCAGGGAAGGTGTCATGGGCTAGAAGGGTGGTCACTCTTCTGCTTAGCTCTTCTCCTTATGTGAGGAAACAGCCTGGGCACAGCCCCTTGTTTCTTCCTGGGGACCTCACTGAGACTCAACTGAGCCCCACATGTGTGCCTCGCTGAGTGCAGGCTTTCCGTGTGAAGCAAGGGCACGCTTGCTGAGCAGCTGACCCGGACCGGGACTCGCACCTTGGCTCAGGGACCCAGGCTGGGCCTACCTAGTGCTCTAGGATGATATCACATCAGAGGAAGCACAAAGAGAAAAGCAAAAGCTCCTCGAAGATCCGAGTCTCCGTCCTGTGTGAGCCACTGTCGGGATGGCTTCTACTGGAGATTTCCTGTCCTAGGCTCTGTGCCCTTCCCATAATCCAGGCCCAGCGGATATGGACTTGGAGAACACAGAACTGTCACAGGTCTCCAGAAACCTCCAGCCTAGGAGCTATGACCTTGCTGGGCCCACGTCTCTGGAGCATTTCGCCAGGGTGCCCTTGGGCCGCTGCTGCCCGACCCAACCGGCGCAGGGTGGATGGGTTCCCTGGAGACACCTGCAAACTCGGCAATGGCCACAGTTTGTCCCCAGAAGCCTTTCAGAGTCAGGACCCCAGTTGTGGGAGATCTCTGAGGCCCAGTGTGCTGGCCCTGTGACCAGCCTGTCAGAACCCCAGGAAGAGTACTTCTCTAAGAAGAAAGTGATTAAGGGCCCTCCCCAGTCTGACCCTGAGGCTATCAACCACTCCTTGCCAAGAGGCCATTTCTCAATCTAGAAATGGAAGAGGCAGATTTCTCAGAACTGTTCAGCTCCCCATTAAGTCGGTAAGGAAGATATTAGTGTCATTTTTGAGAAGGAAAGCGAAGCTCAGCCAGAAGGAACCATCCCCACAATTGCGCAGCATAGCTGGCGGCTCACGCTCCTCACCCAGATGTTTTCTGGGTCACCTCAGCCGCGCTGGTGTTCAGATCTTCGTACTGCCCTGCAGTATGTCTCTCCACGCCACGTGTTAAGCAAACCATCTTCTCGATGCCTTACTGTGCTCCTGAATTCCGGCTCTTCAAAGGCGAGCCCGAGCTCTGGGGGCAGGGGAGGGCATGCCCAGGCCTGGCAGCAGTGGGCAGCGCTGCACAGTGGGTGGGTTTCCCTGGGAACTTCCCTGTCTCTGTGACACATGCCACAGGGGTCCCAGCCTCAACATCGACCACACCACCGCACGGGGCTTTGTGTCTCAGGATTTAGAACTCTAATTACTAGGCACAGGCAGTGCAAGCCGTATGCAGCCCCTGGGGCACAGAAGCCCCGCTCTCTGCTCGGGTGAGGTATGTCTGATCACTGAGGCCTTCGTTGCTTTCCGGCTAGCTCCCCTTTCTAGCACCCTCTTTCTTTTCTGAGGAAGAGAGGCAGATGATGATGTAGATGCCTTGGTTTTCCTTTCAGGGAGGTTAAAATAATTGTCAGGTTGTATCAGCAGACCAAGTCAAAGATGTTATTCTACATCTTTGTAATGCTTGACGGGTAACTTTGAGGCAGGCAACCCCCTGTGGCCTAAGAGGCCAAGTGGACTTGCCTCGTCTTCCCTGCCGTGGCTCCAGGACCGTGTCTCGACGTAACCAACCACACGGCAGGAGCAGCGCTCGCGCTCCAGGCTCCCAGCATTTGCACTGCTGTGGTGTTCCTTTCTGGTATTCAGAGAGAAAGGCTATTGAGGATGACAAAGGGTCGGTCGAGGGAGGCATGTCCCCCAGCCCCCTTAGTAGTGCTGGGAGGAAAGGGGACTGTCTCCAGCCCGAGCCAGCCAGCTTCTGCCTCAACTGTGCCTGCAGAGCTGGCCGCCTCTCACGACAGCCCGCCCACTCGCCCCTCCGGGCCTGTGAAGGAAGGCCTTCGGAGGCCATTTAAATCCATCCCATGGCTCTCTGCTTTGTTGTGGAGACTTTGAAGGTCTCTCCTCTGAGCTCTTTCAAGAATAATGAGTGCCCTCATCCATTTCCTGCTCCCTGGACAAGCAAGCACCGCGGGAGGAGGAGAGGTCTGCTCCTTGAAGCAGGGCAGGCCCGGCAGTCTTGTCAGGGCAGCGATGGCCTCAGGAGAGGCACCGGCCGGCGGCGTGGCCAGCAGCTGTCCCTGAGCTGCCTTCTGCTCAGCCATCCGTCGCTGTGGGCAAGGAGCCCTGGATCTGGATCATCAGCCTGCTGGGGCTAGTTCCGGATCTAGGAAACGAGACGAGCTCCCCCAAACCAAGCGGCTCTCTGCCGGCACGCAGCACCCTAGGGAGGCCAGGCTAGGAGAGCTGCAGTGGGGGCAGGCATCACTTCCTGACCTTGCCCACTTTACAGGGGCAGCGGGACTTGCCCAAGCTGTGAGTCTGAGCTAAGACTTTCTTCTCTCTCTCTCTGCCGCAGTTAGAGTCCCAACCCCGAGCGCTGATCAGTGAGACAGCTCTGAGCCGGACCTGACCACCGGCCACCGAGGCAGCCTGGGCATCCACGCGGTTTTGCTGTGCACCTCCATCCTGCTTGGGTTCCCGGGTGACCCAGAGCTGGGGAGATTCAGCGCTGCGGAAGAGCTCAGACCTCCAAGGCCCCAAGGCTGCATGCACAAGGCCCACTGTGTCAAGTGTGCCTGGCTCCCTGCACGGCGGGCAGGACAACCTCACAACAGGGTCGAGAGCTCCCAGCGATAGCACCTTGCTGCTGGGCTGGCAGCAGGGCTTTTCTGACTCTGAGTAAAAGGATCAGAAGGAGCCAGGTGCATTGCAGCAGGGAGGATGGGCTGTGGCCTTGAGCAGGGCTGAGTCAGCTGGGCACTGGTAGGGGGAGGGGAAGACAAGGGGAGAGGGAAGGAGTGGGGGAGGGGGAGGAAGTGGGAGAGGGGAGGAGGGAAAGGGGAGGAGACAAGGAGAGGGAGGGAAGCAGGGAAAGGAAGGAGGTGGAGGGGCCAGGGGGAGGAGGGGAGGAGGCGTCTCGGGACCCAGGCAGCATGGGCAGGTTGGAAGAGCCCACTCCTGACAGTGGCAGCAGCGCAGAGGAACCTTTGTCCCCCTTGCTCCCTGCCATCTGGAGCAGACCTCCGCTAGAGTCGGCAGAGCTCACCTGTAAGGGCAGTTCCGGAAAGCGCATTAATAATGGGAGTCATCAAGGCCATCTCAGAGTCCACCACCTGGTTACTCTGGGCTTACGAAGTGGTGGATGTGTTTAAGGATTCGCAGGAACAGCAAGTGTTACTGTTCCTCACCACCAAAAGAGAAAATGGTCGGGGCTGGGGAGATAGCTCCGAGGCACAAGTGCCTGCTGGGCAAGTGCAAGGTCGTGAGTTCGAACCCCGGTCCCCCCCCCAAAAAAAGAAAATGGTAATGGAAATGAGCTGAAAGACAGCGTTATTTTAGTCCATGTGTCCAACTGATCGGCCCTGCACAGTCCTGAGCAGCTGCACCTGTGTGGTGAGCAGGCGCAGAGTGACAGGAAGCACGGAGCGGTCACCGGCAGGGCCCTCCCTTTATCGGCACAGGTTTGCGAGATTCCCCGGATGCAGGGGGTCCCTGGGCCCCCAGCCTCAGCGGGAGCAGCCTGCCCAGCTGCAGCACCTGGGTGTGAGGGGAGCTAGTGGCGTGCGTGGCACCGAGACTGGGCCTGGCTAGGCTGCGGAGCCTTGAAAGGCCGTGCTTGGCTTTAGTCTTAGTCCACGATTTCTTTTCTACCTAAACCCATCCGTGCATCTGTCATAGTTCTGGAGATTTCATAATGCGAAAGTTTGGAGAGGACCCGGGGAGCCAGTGCAAGTTCTCTGCCTACAATGGCTTTCATGCTGTTTTTATTTGAATATGAAAGACTGGATTAGCACCGAGTCTCAGACTCAGGAACAGATCCCCAGCCTTCCCTCTTCTTGCAAGTTTCAAGCTGAGCGAGATCCTGCAGTGGAAGTAAAACTCTGGCACCAGCACCACCCTTGCCATAGCCACCGGGAGGTCAGCTAGACGCTCCCTTCCTCTGCAATAAACTGATAACCTACTAATACATAAATAAATACACAAAGTAGGCAGCTATTCAGAGTGTAGTTTTCATGATGTATTCAGCTACAGTCTCGGAGATATTTCGGAAATACAGGCCTGAGGCTGGAACACCCTGCAGGGAGGACCCTTGGGCTCTGGGACCGGTGACACTTCCACGCGCGAGCTTCCTACGCACCATGTCAGGGTTAATTTATTTGTATCGTCTGGAGGGAGACTTTGCTATCACCGACCCTCTTGCTATCTCACCGCATTTCTTCCAAGTGTTTAAGTCGCTTGGCCTATGGCTCCCCCTCTGGCACCCCAAGTCTAAACAAAGCTCCCACCCAAGTCCAGCAGCATGGGTGACTGGTGGAAGCTGGTTACTGATGGAGAGTAGGAGTCGCACACCGCTCTCCTCTAAGCCTGGCGCTTCACACCGGCTCTTCAGTCACGCTTGATCTTTGAAGAACGAGAGGGGTGCTGAGAAGGCTCCGCCAGGCTCAGAATGCCCTGAAGGTATGGAGGAGTCAGCCGGAGGAGGAGGAGAGGTCCCAGGACAAGCCCAGGTCCAGCCTGGTCCTGGAAGCCAGCAGCCAGCCACAGGGCGGAGGAGAACACATGCGCCTGAGCCATGTTTTGTAAAACATGGGGGTGGGGGTGAGTGGCGGGTGGGCATGAATCTGCGTCAGGACTGTTGAGAACCCACACTCCACGGCGACGGAAAGGCCAACACAGCTGAGTGAATGAAGCCGGGTGCCGGTGCTCCCAGGTGCCATTCCTCCAGGTGCAGCACAAGGCCCGGCTCTCCTTCTGTGTTAAGCTAGGACGCGTTACAAATACCGGGGTAAACAATGGCAGGCAGAAACGAGCCACGAGAAAGAGTCCAAGCGAGCCTCACGCCACAGGCGGCCCCGAGCACTGTGCTGGTCTGGCAGAAGGCACGCAGGTAGGGGAAGGAGCAGGCCCCGCCCGGCAGCTGCCTGTGTGCTTCCTGCACACTGAGGCACATGTGGTTCTGGTGATGGCTGGGCCGTCCCTCAGACTCCCTCCGTCATGCACTGCAGCTCTCGTTCGAGGTCTTCGTTCACAGCCTCTCACTGTGCTGTTAGGAATCCATGCTCCGTTCAGGCCTTAATGGTATTTCTTCTCACCGACAGCATGGATCTCACCATAGGCCAGCATCCGAGAACCTAATTTGCTAGGCTCCCTGGCCGCTTCCCAGGCGGCATCCACAGTGGCCTCCACAGTCGGTGTCTAGGTGGGAAAGGGACGCACATGGAGCCTAGGACAGAAGTGTGCTCGCTGAGGACCCGCACTGTGAGCTGCAGCTCCACTGTGGCTGTGGAGGATTAGCTCAGGCTGGAAGAGTCAGAAGAGCTCAGGGAGGGGAGCAGGACCTGGGCTTTGACGGGTGTGTAGGAGGCACTGTGGTGGGGGAGGACCGAGACAGCCGGGAGAGGGCAGCCCTGGAGGGCTCGGGAGGGACTCGGGCTCTTGAGATCAAGCGACGCCTACAGGGGCCCAGAGCTCTCTGTCCAGAGCTGCAAGGCGGGGGGTGTCAGGCTCTGGCCAGGCGCCCTGCCTGTCTTCATGCTAGAAGGTGCTATCCCAATGGGATGGCTGAGGGGCTGACCTGCTGGAGTCCAGGAGGGCAACAGGTCGAGGCTGCCTTCTGCTACAGCGGAGGGAAGACGGGCGGTCCTGACTGGCACTACCCTGAGCACATGGCCTCCGCCTTCCTGCAGCTCTGCCTCAGCATGGTGTGCTGCCCGTGCCCTGGTGATGGCTGCACCAAGTGGCCTGCGTGCACACGGAGCTCTGCGCTCCAGAACACGCCAACGTCACGCACGGACCTGTGTGCCCAGGTGACTACTTCTGCTCTGGTCCTTGGCACACTTCCCATGCTTAGGCCAGGCCTGCACCTCCATCCCCAAGCCCAGGCCAAGGCAGCTCCATGGGGAACCATCCTGAGCCTGGCCAGAGGCCACTCCATCCTGCAGTCTACGTCCTGCGTGTCCCGTCCGACGTCCTGACGTCACCAGGCACGGCAGGCCCTGAAGACCCAAGGTCTTCTTCACCTCCTGGTGCTGAGAGCCCAGTCGGAGCTGCACACTGCCTGGCCCACAATGGCGCTTGCTTAACAACCAAACACTTTAACAAACCAAGAGGGTGTCTTTAGGAACCTGGTGGACTCCAGCTAGGGAGAGGTGGCCCGGCCTCCTGACCCATCTTGGGGTCCTCGCAGGTCCCAAGCTGGTGGAAGAAGTGGGTCCTCTCTGACCTCTGCTATGGGAGTGGGCAGCAGCTCATGTCCTGGGGCTGCTGACCAGGCAGAGCACAGAGACAGAAGCAGGAGGGGAGTTGGGGCCGGACACCCTGCCCTGGGCCCCTGCCCTCCTGGGGACACCAACACAGTGCGGCTTTGCGCAGGGACTTCGCAGTCTTCCTCCGCTGCTGCTATCTGTGTGCCGACCCCCGGGACCAAGGCCTGATTTACTGCTCACCTTTAACCCTTGACCCCTCTCAGGCTGGTTGGGCAGGCACAAGGGACAGAACAGGGATCTAGTGGACACAAACAGGCTGTGGGGCAGGGCTCGCGGTGGCGGGGGTCACCAGGTCAAGCAGGCCAAGGGGCTCTGTCCCCTATGGATCTGGTCTGCCCCCACGCCCCCGTGTCTCTGCTGGCACATCCCGCAGGAAGCTCTGGTCTCTCCTCCCCCTGACACAGTGCCGGCGATGCCGTAGTCCGGCTCCCCCCTAAGTCGCAAGGGTTCTGCTCCTTCTTCCTCCCCAGTACTAGGGATGGAATGTGGGCCTTTGTGTTTCATCTCATCCTGCCCGCTTAACTTTTTTTGAGACGAAGTCTCACTAACTTACCCAGGCTGGGCTTGAACTTCCAGCCACCCTGCACCAGCGCCCCCAGAGCGCTGGGATCACAGGCGCGCAGCGCCTCACCCTGCTCCTCTCCTCAGCCACGGTGCAGTGCTGCTGCTGAGGGCATGCATGCGTCCTTTTGGGTGCACTGCGGGATTCCCAGCAGGAACAGTGCCTGCGCAGAAGCTTGCTGAGAACCGCACGGCCAGGTCTGCTCTGAGCTCCACTGCTGTGCTGCGTGCGTGAAAGCAACCTTCAACTCCCGGCCTCGACCTCTTCTTGGGGTCACAGTTGCAGCAGCGGGGCCTCCCGGCCAGCCCACCACTCTCTGTGGAGGGAGGCCCCTGTGAGCCCCAGCGGAGCTGGTCAGGCCTTCACTGGCCCAGGGTCAGTGAGAGGCTTGGGCCTGGCCTGCGCTCAGTCCCACCCAGGGCAGAGGGTGCAGCTCACCTCTGCTCCCGTGGGAAGGGGCCGCCAGCTCCTCACTGGGAGAGGCAGGGAAGCCAACAGATCATTTCGCTGTCTGCCAGTGGGAGTCCCGCATGGGCCGGACTTTACTACTTTGTCTAATTTCTAAATATTCATTTAATTTTCAAAACAACATTAAAAGAGATTCTTTTTTTTTTTTTAATGTTTGACACAGGGTCTCCCTGTGTATGCCAGCTGGGCCTTGAATTCAAGGTGATCTTCCTGCCTCAGCCTCCTGGGTCTGGGATCAACAAATTGTCTGGGAAGCAGAACAGAGAGGAGTCCTAGATCCAATCACGTGGAGGCCAAGGGTCCCACCTCCACCTGAGGAGGAGGACAGGAGCTGGGCATGAGATCTAGTCTGAGGTCTGACGTCTAGAGGCAGAAGCAGGGAGACTACCGTGGCCAGAGACTGGCAGCTTCTGGCCTAGGACGGTGGGTCTGGTGTCCAGGTTGGGGGATGGTGCACGGATAGAAGACTGCCCCTGCTTCACCTTTTGGTCCTCCTGGGGCCCTGAGGCTCGTGAGGTGCTAGCTCTGGGGACTGGGTGGGGCTGGCCCGGGAATCTGAGGTCCTGGGCAACACGGAGCAGGGGAGGAGAACGATGGGGAGAGTGGTTGCCCCGCAGCAGGGCTGGGAAGGCTTCAGCGACCCTGCGTCCATTCCCAGGACGTGAGTGTCCACGCAGCTGCTCCCTGCCCTCAGGCCACTGCTCTGCCACAAAGGAGGCCAGGCCCCCTCACCTCACTGACCCCTGCCGGGGACTCCGTCCCAGATGCTGTGGGAAAGGAAGCTCTTCTTTTACGACTTCCCTGCACCTCGTTCTAGCAACAGAAGACGTGCTAATAAAAACGAGTCAGGGCGGATCTCCTCTCCGAGTCCTGATTGGACTGGAGTCAGTCTCAACAGAATGTTTTGTCCAGCTGTCTGGGCACCCTTAGGCCAGGCGAGGTGACCATAAAGTTAGCTGTGGTGATCTACCTGATATGTCCCAGGTAACGAATGTTAGTTTGTTGTGAATGACAAAAATAAGAATTAGTTTTAGCAGTGATAATAGGAGGGAAATAAGAGGATTCCTCCTATTCTGTGAGCACATTCCTCACTGTAGTATCTACTATAATCTGCCCAGGATTGGTTCCCACTTCTTAGTACGCTACGCAGGCTTCACAATCGTATCGCTTTTCCTTTCTAAGACCCACAGCTCCTCAGCTCCATGTATTCCCAAGAATATTCGTGATCCTAAAAGACACGAGCAGTAGGTGCACGCTAGCAGTAATTCCCCACTCTTTGCCCATAAATCCACGTTCCGTCGGGGTCAGTGGGCCCCTGCAGGAAGGACTCTGTGAGTGAGAGCGGAGCTTGTGTGTCCTCTGCAGCTGGCTGTCATGGGGCACAGTGGCGCCAGGCGTGCGTCCGTGCCTCACTCCTTAATCTTGCAGAGCCGTGTTCCTTGTGTGCACAGTTAGTTCTTTATCCACTCAGCCTTCAGAGGCAGGCCGTTGGGTGTCCTGCCTTCTGGACCCTGAGTGCATCTGGAGTGGGCACTCGAGTACCTACTTCTGTGCACATCTGGTTTTTTTTTTTTTTTAATTTTTATTTATTTATTTTTCTTGTTTTAGAACCTTTGTTTGTTTATTCACTCATTTTTATGGCCAGCTCAGCCCACCCCGAGGGCAGGACTGGCGCAGCATGTGGTGCCAGGGATCGAACCGCAGTCCCTGAAGCTGCTCAAGCTTTCCTAAGCAGGCGCTTTAGACCACTGAGCCATCCCGCCGAGCCCCGATACATCTGGTTTTTGTTTTTGTTTTGTTTTGTTTTGTTTTTGAGACAGGGTCTCACTGTGCATCTGAGGCTGTCGCTGAGCTCACTTTGTAACCCAGGCTGATCTGAAACTTGTAAGGATCCTCCTGTCTCAGCCTCCAGAGTGCTGGGATCACAGGTGTGCATCACCTTCCCTGGTCTTGTCCTTGCTTTTAACTGTCCTGGCATTTGTAAGTCACGAAGCAGCTCCGTGCTGAAGGCTGTGAGGCGCTCTGGGGTGCCTCAGGGCTTCTGCTGGCCTCCTCTCTCCAGCAGGCACAGGGCTGAGGACCCCACGCCAGCGCGAGATCATCTGCTTGGTTCTCTGGTTTACTGAGTGGTGTGCCACTGCGGTCCTGCGCTGCATTTCCCTCTGGGCTACTGATGCTGGAGTAGAGACACTTATCAAAGCACTGCCTATTTTTTCTAGAGGTTTTCTGTCTTTCTGTTGTTGAGTCATAGGAGCTCTTTATATACTATGGATACCTTTGTCCAGTACTCAAATTGTGATTATTTTCTCCCTGTCTGTAAACCCTCTTTTCACTTTCTTGATGCTGTCCCATGCAGCATAAACCTTCCTCATTTTAGGGATTCTCAATGTGTCTTGCTTTCTTTCTTCTGTCAGTGCTTTTGAGTTCATGTACAAAAAGCGCTGTCAAATCAAAGATCATGACACTTCCGTCCTATTTTCTTCTAAGAGTTCTGTGGCTTTAACTCTTCAGCTTCCTATTTTACCCTTTGAAGTTCATTTTACACCTGCCCAATGTAGGCGCAGTGCCAGAAGGTGGCCTCTGAGGGGCCAGGGAGCAGGTGTCTCCAGGCGCCTCACCCCGGCTCTGGGGAGGAGTGGGAAGCAGGTGAGGCTGCCTCAGAGCTGAAGGCCCCAGAAGGGAAAAGGGGGCCAAGGTCACCCACTGAGGGGGGATCAGAAGAGAAAGCAAGGTGGAGCAGAAGTTTATCTGTAAGGTTGAGAGTGCAGGGAACAGCTGCCCAGCAGTGGGGTGCGCTATAGGGCAGGTGGAACACTGTGCGATCAGCCCCTTGTGCTCAGACTCATAGGGGTGTGCTGGCTTCTAGAAGCACCGAGTCACAGGCTGGTGTAGTCTTGGACCTGGGTTTCTTGGCCCAGGAGAAGCGGGGGCTGCAGGGCCATCTTGTGGGCACCCGCGACGCTCTCACGGGAGCTGCCTCCTCTTGCGCTTAGTGCATTGAGGCTTGGGGTGAACACACAGCCGCGCCACACGCAGGCCAGGCCTACCTCTTCCCCCAGGCGCCAGCGGTCCCCACAGAAGGGCCAGGTGCGCTGTGTGGCTCACGGATGCCTGGTTTCACGGCGCCAGGCGCTAAGGGTGCCGCTGCTTCCTGTCACAGGGCTGCCATCTGCGTGAAGGCCACCAGGCCTCAGTGTTGCTGGGTGCCTCTGCTGCGTGTCGAGCTCACCCGCCTCTACGTGTACCCGAGTGCCGGTACCATGCTCTGGCTTGGAATAGAAACTGGTGTTTTTGTATATTTTAGGATTATTGTAGCTGGGGGTTTGTGAAGGACAGATTAATACAGAATGCATGATTTGTAGGGTTCCTTTATAATACCAGCCCCAAAAGTCGAGTGCAGAGGAGTGCGGGAGATTGGTTAGCAAGGCCCAAGGCATCTGGCTGAGGCCTGCAGCCCACGGCGGTGTCCCCTCCGGTCTGCATCAGGAGGCCACAGAGGCCGCAATGGGAGACTGAAGGGCTGCGCATGGAGCCCAGGAGCCGGGCTGAAGGCCTGAAGTCCATGCCAGGAGCCAGGAGATGACACCCCGGGAGAAGGCCAAGCCTGGCATGTCTGAGCAGCGCAGCAGCCCGGCTCAGAGGCCTCTGCTCTGCGGAGGGTGGAGGCACCGGAAGTGGGTACCCCTTGGCGTCTCTAGCGGCCGCCACCAGAAGAGCAGTGGAGGTCCTAAGCTCTGCAGTGAAGCCACGTGGGGAAAATCGGCCTGCGCTGATAAACGCTGATAAAGTCCATGCCCAGCGCCTGCCCAGCCACTTTGCTCAGCGGGGCTTCCCGTCCCTGGAGAGCATTAATACCCACCACGGAGATTTTCATCCACACAGCACAGCATAGGTCACATCAGCAGCATAAGTGGGAAGTTTAAATAGAACGGGGCAACTTTGAGACATTAGGCGGCGTGGATATTTACAGGGACCGTGGTGGATCTGTAGATCGTGGTGCGAATAGTTTTCCCCCCCCCCAGGACCAGGGCTTGAACTCACAACCTTGCACTTGCCAAGAAGGCACTTGTGCCACGGAGCTATCTCCCCAGCCCCATTGGTGCGAATTGTCATCCTAACAATATCAAGTCTTAGAGCCTGTGAACTGGGCCTCCTTTCCCATTTACTTATGTCTTCTTTAACTTCTGGAAACAATGCTTTCTAGTTTTACTATGTAAGTCCCCTACTTCACTAGTTAGATTTATTCTTACGTGGAGTGTGCTGTGACACCTGGAGCCGCTTTCTTAATTTCACCTTTTAGTGAACCGGCTTGGTGTGCAGGAACGGGGTTTATTTTCATGCGCCGACCCTGCCTTCCAATCTTGCTGCCTTCCTGATTAGTTCTAACATGTGTGTATTTTCTAGGATTTGCTGTTTCTAAGACTATCATTTGCCAGTAAAGACAGAGTTTCTCTTCCTTTCCAATCTGGATATAGTTTTGGTCTTTTTCCGGTGGCACCGGTACACATCTCCAGCACCTTGCTGAGTAGCTCTGGCCCGCATGGGGCCCTTGGCTTCCTCCGCGCCTCCCAGGACCACCGCCAGGATCCTCAGCCCTCATGGGTAAGATTCCCCAGCTGTGCTTTGCCTGGCTGAGGTGCTATGCCATTCTTTCCTGGTTTCTCCAGTGTGACTCCACTGGCCCAGGCCCTCCAACCACACAGCACCCCGTGTGTCTTTTCCTCCGTGAAGTCAGCTCGGTGTGAGCCCCACAGCTAAGTGCCTGCAGGCTGCAGCTCAGGCCATCCTGTGTCCAGAAGGCTGGGGCACCCCCTCCAGAGCAGGCAGCAGCCAGGGTCCAGGAGCCGCCCAGACACAGGTGCACCCCACAGGGGCAGATGCTTATGGTGAGTGCTGTTGGCTCTCACGTGCCTTACCCGGATTAGGTCACGTTCCTAAGTACTTCCCGTTCAAGGTTCTCTGAGACTTCAGGGGCCTGTCATTGTGTGTGCTCATCATTTGTGTTGCTGGCTAGCAGACCACACAAGCTCCTCACACCTCCACTCTGACTAGCCTGCTTCAGATCGCATCCTGTGAGGAGCTCCACATAGCAACCCCCTGCACCACGTGCACACCGACCCCGGGAGGGTCTTCCTAGGTCCACATAAAAGAGAAACCCTTGCTGCCTGCTTTGCTGTGCCCCCCTGTATCCCTTTGTCTTACACAGTGTGACCTAATAGCAAGACACCCATCGCATTCTCTTACTCTAGTATTCTAAAGATATTCCCAGCAACAGCCTTTGCCGTAGTGAGCACAAGTCCCAACACAGAGCAAGGGCTTCTCCTTCCGTGAAGCAGTGGCTGAACGTGAATCCACCAGAGCGGGGGAGACCGTATAAGTTCACCTTAGAGAGCCCTTCTCCTGGAGGCAGCCATGTGCATGTCCTGGCCACACGGCCAGTCACCAGTAGAGGTTGTGGTCACCACTCCTAGGTGGACATCAGGCTCAGAAGCTCAAGCTTCCTCCACCCGATCACACAGTCAGAGCTGCTGATGTGGGCCTCCCTGGCGAAGTCTGCCCTGGCTCCGAGCCAAACTCCTCTCCCGTGAGCGGGATCTTCGGAGGCCGGCTGTGCTCAAGGGCTACTCCTTTGTCAGCTGAAAATGGATAAAGGCGGTTGAGAAATGAGGGCAGAATAGATAAATGAATCCCTGTCTGAATTTCTGCTTAGATGTCGGGCTTTGGCTCTCCGTGTTGGCCGTGTGGTAGACAGAGCAAAGTCTGTCTCTTCCCCACAAATGCTCTGTGTGCTGACCAGCCCCCTCCCGCCCCCTGGCCCCCGCCAGCACAGTGAGCACGTTGTCATGGAGAACAACGTATTCTGCTGGGGGTGGAGATAAGATCTGCTGAGCTGTGTACAGGGGACTGTGCAGCAGCAGGGGCTGGGCGGGTGGGTGGTGGGGTGGGTGGTGGGGTGGAGGAAAGGGCTGCAAAGGCGTGGACCCGAGGGCGCCTGATTAGAAAGGCTCTGAGGCACCCGTGTGTGGTGGGCACTCGCTGCGCTTGCTCTCGGAGGGCACTGTCACTTGCTGGTCCTGCCCTTTGGCCTCAGTAGATGCTGCTCACATCCTCCCTCGGTGCAGTCCCATTCCTCCACACCCGCAGAGAAAACTTTTTCCTGGTATTAGGTTGGCATGCGGAGGAGATCACTTTGCTCAAGACAGAGAAAGGCGGAGCAGACATCATGATCCTATAAGCTCTTCCCACGGCCTGGGGCTCGGCCCCGAAGATTTAAAGTAAGGTGGACGCTTCTAGCAGGACGGCTGGCCTGTGTCCCCAGCTCAGCGGCGCTCCATCACGCTGCCTGTGTTGGCCCTCACAGTCACGCTCTGCATGAGACATAGGCCCCCGTGGGGCTTAGTGAGCTGCGTCCAACACACACAGGAGAACACCGGCGGCTTGCGCAGTGCACCCATCAGGTGGCTGAGCTTCCTCCTTCTTCATCTGCTTTGACCATGACACTTCAGCAGCCAGGGGAGCGGCCAGCGATGGAGGAAGCTGCGCCAGGTGTGTTTCCAAGAGGTCACGGGATGGGAGATGGTTTACCCCACACAGTCTGCAGCTTGCGAACCATTTGTGGATATGGAATCTCACTCGATTCTCCTGAAAGCATTATGTGTTAGAGGTGTTTGTCATCACTTTACACATGAGTTGATTCACATCTAGCTAGGGTTAGTGAGACACCAACACTTTTAGAATAAGAAGACTGATTTTGGTAACTACAGTTTGTGTGAACAGAAAAGCTTCAGTCACTGAATGACAGCTTGGTGAAGGAAGGGGTCGCATGGTGCGTGGCCTCAGAAGAGAAGCGGCGTCCTGGACGTGTTTATTGTTTATTGTCAAGGGCGAAGAAGAGGTGAAATTTTTAATTAGCAGCTACTTACCTTGAGTATCAAGGATGATTTTTTTTTTTTTTTTTTGTCTTTTTGAGACAGGGTCTCAGTATGCAGTTCTGGCTGGCCTTGAACTCATTTTTGTAGCCCAGGCTGGTCTCGAACTCGCACCGATCCTCCTGCCTCAGCCTCCCGAGTGCTGGGGTTACAGGCGTGTGCCACCACGCCCGGCTCAAGGATGATTTTGCAAATAGTTTTTCTTCTGTTTCTGTTACTAAGAAGAGTTGCTACTGAACACATGTCACATTTTATGGCCCATTTGTACATATTACCATAGATTTCACACAAAAAGACTTCTGGGATTCTGGGGAATTTGGAATGGCCTAAGAACTTGTATTTTATTTACAGCTTCCTTACTTTTAATTAATCTTTAATGGGTACATGGATGAGTCCTGCTAGGGATTCAAGAGCTATATGCTTTTCATGACATCATCATGTGCTTTCTTTAATGTTAAAACACTTTTAACCTCCTGAGCCTCTAATATATTACTTTTAAATCCAGTTTTTAAAGTACTGTAAGAGCTTTATTCTTTTGTCTATGTATTGCTTGGTTTTAACTGATATTTGTGTGGTTTGTTTCCTATGAAAACAAGAGGCAACTGATAGCAAATGCTCACTCCCTGTAATCACGTCCCTAGATGGAGAACAACTTCAGGAAGAAAACACTAAGGAATCAGGACACAGGAGTTCCAGAACCCCGCTTCCCAAGATATGTGACTTATGCACACCTGAATGTGGGAAAATAACACTATTTAATATGCATAGTTTAGCATATAGTTTCCATACTAATAACTGAGCTGTTTGGCAAATTATTTCTTGGTATACTCTTTAATTAATGTGAAACTCTTACATATAGAATACACGGTTATGCGTGGAGAAAAGTTAAAAGTGAATTTAAAAGAGTGCTTTCTCCTTCCCTAAGACTAAAGGTGAAAATACACCCTAGTTCCCCTTGAGTTTCAGTCTGACTTTTGCTAAAAGATGGAAATCTCTGTTTTCACATTGTTGTCCCTGATAACACGGCCTGGAATAGCTGCTGAGGAGAAACATAATGGAATCAGCACAGTAAGACTATATTTCCTGGTGGCCTGGAGGTTCGCATCGTGTGCCACGCAAGTCCCACAATCAGCTGGCGAGGCTGCAAAGGTCTCTCTTCCGTGCTAGATTGATCTGATAATCCGTACCGTGTTTTGACAGATTTTGTGTATTACAATTCAGAACCTTTTGCTTCTATGGCAACTGAGAGCTTCATATACTGGCTTTTGAGGCACCAGGGAAAGAAATCCCTTGGCAGGGCGCTTAGATTTCCATGTTTCTGTGAAATAGTAAAAGCAAGAAACTCCAGGGCTCGCTCTGATGATTGGACAAGAGATTGTGTAATTGCTCTCGACACGTGTCCATGGAGCCAAGAACAGCTATAGCATTTCCCAAAGCCAATGTTGACTTAAAAATAGATTCCAATGCAGAATCTGTCTTATCTTAATTGAAGAAGAGATCTCAGTGCGGCGCATGCGTGGGAAACCTGGGTGCTGGTTTAGTACCAGTGCAAAGAAGAAGCAGTGCACCCAGAGTCTCTCGTGGACTTCGGTTTTCTGTCGTTGTGCTTTAATGGTACATACACAGTTAGATTCTTTTTCAAAATCCTGAATTTCTTAAATCTATCTATCCATGAGAAAATTTAATTACATATCTGCATGTTTTGGTTAAGGCTTTGAGTTTTCTTAGCCAGCTAAGAATTTCCATTAAAATGAGCCAGGGGGTGCTAGTCTATGACTTGCAAGCCAATTCTAGCCACTAGTATTTTGTTTTATTTATTTATTTTTTTGCCACTGGCATTTTATAAGTATTTTCAGGTAAGAGTGATATTTAAAGCATGGGAAAAATAGATACTAATATTTCATAACACATAAAATCTACCTGAATCCAAGTGTTAATGTCCATAGCCGCGTCCATTCCAATCCCCTGTGGCTGCTTCTGCGTAGCAACTGCAGCTCTGAGCAGCTGGGCCCAGAGCTGAGAGCGTCCGTAGTGGCTGATTGACTGTGCCAACTTGAGGAGTTAAGAGCTAAACTAAATCGGCTCAGCAACTGCACACCCTGGGGTGTGGAGGCCCCGCCCGAGAGTGACTCAGCACCTAAAGGAGAATGAGGAGGACGGAGGGCCCTGTTCTTCCTCGGAGGAGCTCCGGTCTTCTGTCAGCTTGGAGGTCGTCTCCTGGTTCTAGCGCAGACGCTTGGCTTCTGCCTGGGATCCTTCAGCCTTCTGGTGCAGACTCATCAGCCTTCCATGGCAGATCTACTGGCCTCTTGACATGGACTTACTTACAACACCGCAGTGGGCTCCAGACCTTGGACTGAATCCTTCATCCTCTTCACACTTCCTCATTCAACTCTGTGGCTGGCTGTTGTAAGCCACTCTTGGGATTGTCTATACATTTGGGCTCTATCTGTTGCTCTAAGAAAACCCTGATTGGGGCCCAGCGGGATGGCTCAGTGGTCTAAAGCACCTGCTTGGGGAAGCTTGGGCAGCTTCAGGGACCCTGGTTTGACCCCCGGCACCACATGCTGTGCCAGCCCTGCCCTTGGGGTGGGCTGAGCCAGCCATAAAGATGAGTGAATAAACAAAGGTTCTGAAACAAGAATAAAAATAATAAATAAAAAATTCTTAAAAATAAAAAAAAAGAAATTTCTAAAGAAAACCCTGATTGACACAGTATCTAGGATCTACTCTCCATCTCTCACACAAAGCACTTGTGACTCCTCAGATGGAGCTATGGTTCAGATCAAAGTGAGGCTTTGGAGCCTGAGGGTCCTGATAGCCGAGTTAGGCTGTGGCCTCCATGAGGACGAGGACCAGTGCCAGGCGTCTCTGGAAGAGCGTGTTTCAGCTGAGGTCTCTTTCCTTTCTGCTTCCTACAGCCAGGAGATGGGCAGCCGAGCTCCACCATGCTCTTCTGCCACAATGATGTGCCTACCTCAGCCCCACAGCCATGGGCCCAGCTGACCAGGGACTGGACCCTCCCCACCAGTGAACTAAAGCCTTCCTTTCTCCTCAGGGTGGTTTTGCAGTGCTTGGTCACAGCCCCAGAAAGCCAACACAGAACGACGATTACCTCCATAGATCTTGGATGACTGCTACAGTGTACACGCATGCTCACGTGCACACTCATTCCCAGCACATGCTGGATGTACACCCTGCTAAAATAAAATATGTTCTTTCTAAATACTTTGGTTTGTGAGAGCCATCATGTTGCATTTTGAGTAGTCTTTACAAGCTCTCAGATTATTAGGAAAACAATTCCCTATCTTTGCCATGGATTTCATGGCAGTCTGAATCAGGCCCACATGTGTTAATACTGCGTTGTTTCTTTGGTGTGAGAGACTGAAAGGGTGAACCAGAACCAAAATGTACAGCAGCTATGGTGGAACAGGAAGCGAAAGCGCAGGTGGGGATGGGAATGGTGGTGGCGGGGGCAGAAAACTAAGAATGAAAGCGGAAACAAAGCTAGAGGAAAGAAACCCGAAGTGGAGCGAGTGGGGATCGTTAGCCCGAGGCTCTCGCCATGGCAGAGATGGGTCTGCCACGTGGCCCATGCCCGTCTCTGGGCCACAGCTGGCCTCTGGTGGCAGAGCTTCTGTAGAGCTCCAAGGAGAAGCCAGTGCTCAGGTCTCTATTTCCCTGAACTCAAAATGATTTTTCGAGTGCCCACCACAGTGTGGCTCCCACCCCAATGGTGCCAGCCTCTATCTCTGCTCCTGCATTTGTGAAATGAGAAGCATGCCTCCAGTTGAGGCTGTGAGCTCTGTGCTGGCAGTGACAGAAGATGCCCAGGTCCCCATTCCTCTATTTGGTTTCTCCTGCCCATCTGCAGTGATAGCACTGTGCCTGAGACAAGGATGCCTCGGAAGCTCACTCAGGAGACCTGGGCAGGGCTACAGGGGATGATGCTGTATCTTTCAAGGCAGCAGGCTTTTGGGGGGCAGAGAAGCCCAGAAAGGACCCGAAGGCAGTGTCCGCCGGGGAGCAGAGTCTGCTGCCTCTGTCCAGATGGCCTTCATGGTTCAGTATCAGTGTCTGGCCAGGTGGGGCATCTTGGCCTCTGACTGTCTCTCTGTCCTCGGGACGCATCTGGCACAGCCCTGCCCTTCCCAGAAACACCAGCTGACCAGACCCTGGCCAGTACATGTGAGGGCCCTGACCCTGAGCTCAGAGATCTAGCTCGTGGTAATGGCAGTAGTTAGAAATCCTTTTATAAACTTTTGTCTCATGCTCCTAAGTTGCCATCTAAAACCATTTTATGAAGATAGCCAGCTATGAAAAGAAAATGCTACCAGGAAAGGGACTTAAGCAGTGACATAGTGACGGGGCCCAGAGCGCTCTCTTCCCTGCAAGGCGCAGCTCTGGGCGTTCACCTGCAAAGCCCACATTGCTACCTCCTGGTGCGCTGGGTGCTCTGATGCCCATGCTCCCTCCGGTGGGAAAGCCGTGTCACATGTGGCATCCCTCTGCCACCACCCTGCTGCCTCAGCCTCCCTCAGGGGCACTGACGTTGTGCATGGCCGATGCTCACGTCTGCGTCTCCAAGCTCCCAACTCTCTCCTCATGTCCTCCCTGATGTCTGCATGTGCAAGGTCTGTGAAGTTTGAGAACCCAGATACCTGTGCCAGCTTGCCCGCTGCCTCCAGAGCTGCCCCTCCCCCAGCTTTCATTTGTATGTGGCAACTTAGCAACTGCTAAAGGGACCCCCTAGATTTATTCATCAATGCCTGACTGACTTCTCCCCTCTCCTGGGCCGTGAGTAGTTCTGGGCTCCTGAGCTCTCTGCTCCACCCAGCTTTGCAGCCTCAGGAGGACCCCATCGCTCCTGACTGCCAACAACAAGCCCTCGGCCCCTGGCTGGCTCCCTAAGGCCTCGCTTGTCCCCAGCCATCCATCCTGAGCGCTACTGCCTAGCAACAAGATGCATCCGCCCACTGCACTGCAGCGCCTCCCACCGAATACTTCCCAGCTGTGCCCTGGGGAGAAGCCTGAGTGCCATAGCCCAAAGGCAAGGCCTCGTTCTACCCACCCTACACAAACACTCTCAGCCAAGATTCAAGCTGGATGCTTGTGCCCAGATTGCTGCCCACGTCCTGTGTCCCTCAGGAATTATCCCACGGCCACCGGCTTGGCATCACACTTTCTGCCTGCTGCGTCGATACACAGCCTCTGGACTGGTCTACAGATGGTGGCAGCAGAAGTGTCTCTGTCCCCTTTCATCCCCAAGCCTGGCAGAGAGTGTGGCTCCACAGTGGACACTTGATAAAAATCCCTGGTGTCACCTTGGTGCTGCCTGTTGACAACTCCACCTTTAGGGTCCTGAAGGCCCCGAGGTGCGAGGAAGAACTGAGTCCTCAGGAAATGACTCTGACCTCCTGGACCTTGGGGCCACCGCCAAGTTCACCTTGGGGTCATGCTGCATTCCCAGGATTGATCTTCATTTTCCAGCCTTTACATTTGGAAACAAATATCGAAAAATCCCTTCCGTGGGTTAGAGTTCAACCTCCAAACGCCTGGGTTCTGCCCCTGGAGTACAGCATAGGACGCCCCTGCGCCCTCCTGCAGGTCGGAGATTTGGGGTACATAATAAGTTCAGGCTGCTGATCTCTGCAGCTTCCTTACATCTAAATAAATCAAATTAATGAAAAGTCATTATTTACTGTGTTTTAATAAGGCGTACAGCCTTTAAACTGGGCTAGGAAGAAAAGCCCAATTTATTTCTGCTTTTCTTAGGGCAAAATGTGATCCTTAATCTTAATTAGCATGTAGGAGTGTGTTTCTTTACTCTATAATTTCAACATAGCCCCAAATGTCTGACTTTGTCTGTGTTGACCCTTGTCCTGGACCGTCTGTTAAGCTCCACAAACCCACTGCTGTCCCCTGGTGTGAGTTCATGAAAATAATCGTGAGGGCAACAGCCGTAAGGATCATAGGGGACCCGCCGGTGAGACCCGGCTGGGGGCCAGCAGCAGGCACATGGCACACGTGCTCGCGCGTGCGCACACACACACACACACACACACACACACACACACACACACGGCCTCACTCAGAACTCATTCGCGAAGTTCAAGCTATGAAGCCGTTTCTCAGGGCTGGCATTGCGCAGATGGTCTGGAGGCCACGTCAGGCCCCCGTGGGGTCATCATGTGTGAGACTGCTGTGGGAAATCGTGTGGCATGCCTCACGCAGGGTGTGCACTGCCACGCAGCAGGGGCGGCCCTGAGGGGTCCGCCCTCCTACCACTAAGGGTCTCTCCCCACAGGCAAGGCTCCGCATGTATCTGCGCCCAGCATGTTTCCCAGAAAACACGTGCTATTCAGGACACTTAACGGAAGGGTGAGGAGGTGTTAGCACCCGGCACTCGCTGCTGCAGCTGGAAGCCTCTGCGTCTTTCAGTTTCTGAGAACCGCAGTCGTGTACCTAGGACACAGAGGCAGGCGGAGTGCCGCTGCCGCGTGCGGCTGCCGCAAAGGCAGGGACGGCTTAGGGTTAGCACTTGCCACCCAGTCGCCAGACACCCTTGCAGGCTTTCTCACGCCCACGTTCCCCTTCTCTGGCCCAGCGTTCCGCACAGCCTGGGCATTATTATCTCGACTCCGCGCATGCAGTTGTCTTCCCAAGTCCGCATCAATTTCTTTTTCAGCATGTTCGAGAAAAAACCCGGCTGACCGCTTTGTTCAGGACAGCCAAGCTTCTCGGAACCAGCGCGTCTTCCAGCCTTTGGCAGCGGCGCTTTCTGGCTTTCAGCGGCTCTGACAGTGCGGATCCTGCCTGCTGCGAACTCCGGGCGAGCCGCGCATGCTCGGGGTTCCATGAAGCCGGGAACCACAGCACGGACTGTACTTGGATGAAGAGTCGACCCACACTCCCCGAGGAAATCATTTTCTAGCACTCTATATTCAAGGACATGAAATGCTTTTCACTTATCAAAACTTTTCCCCAAAGACAGCCGGGTTTCCATAACTAGCGTAATAATCATTCTCCTGTTTCGGTTCACGCTATCAGAGAAACTGAGCTGCATTTCCCAACAGTTGCTAATGACTGGATGAAGACAGAGGAATGGGGCGCTCTTCGGGCTCCCCCTTCCACTCGCCAGCACCCCCTCTTGCTCCTTTCGTTTTGTCTGGTGTCCAGTTTCAGAGTCAGCCTGTAGAGTATTTATGACCATCTGGGAGCTCAGCGTGCCCCTCACGTCGCTGCCCCCTGCCCCAAGGCTACGCCCCGCAAGGCCACTACGGCCGAATCCTCTTACAGCGATGGGACCCTCAGTAGCAGAGAAGCCGCTGCACTTGGCCGCACAGAGGCAGCACCTCCTCGTCCACGGAAGGATCCCAAGTCTGCCGCTGCCCTCTGCGACTCGACCGGCGAGAGCCACCCGGCTCCGCAAGCTGGGGTGCAGCGCACACCACACGGGCTTTACTGAAGCTGAGGTTCCTGACTCGCGTGCTGAAGGGGGACTTGGCTTCTTAGATGACGTCTACAAACACGCTCACAAGGCAGCTCGTGTTGATCGTGCCGTCGGACGCTGGCCTCTCGGGATGGCCCTGCCCGGAGAGGCTGTGCTGCCGAGCGCCGGCCTCTCGTGTTTGAAGACAAGACCTCTCGTTTCTGTGGAGAAACAGGCATACTCACGAGGCAAATGCTAAGGTGTCGCAGCCGCTTTAGCTCAGCAATTCACATCATACAGTGATGTAAGCAAAGGGGACGTCTAATCTTAGCTCTTTTAAATTAACTCTGTGAGTAGATGCCTTTAACTTAGTTTGGGAAAATATTTTGTTTACTGGTTAAAAACAAACAAAATCTTCAGAATCAATTAGTACTTGTGGAAGAGAAGAAAAGGAACACATCTGAAGCTCTAGTAAAAGGGAAAAATTATTCAGGAGGAATTGTTCTTTTCAAACCCTTGCTCTTCCGATGCTGTCGAGCTCGGTCACTGCTTCAGGGCTCTGTGGTGGCTTTCCTGGCTCTGCCAGCACAAGAGCGTAGGGGCCTGTGCTGGATGCCTGGATGCGCCTTTGTGCGAGCGTCAGGAGCTGAGGATCATGATCGCGCCCCTCCCCCCACCACCAGCCTGCTGAGCTGGCCGGCCCCCGCCCTGCACGAGCGAGCTGATTTTCCTCTCAAGTTTTCTAAGAACTCTGCACAGAAGCTTATCACTGTCCTCAGCTCACAGGTGGTAAGGCTAAAGAAGTAGGGAGGCAGGCTGGAAGCCACAGGCCTGCGGGCAGCCCCTCGAGGCCGCGTGTGAGGGGGGCGCGCCTCGGGGCAGCACTTGCGCTCAGCAGGCCCGAGTGCCTTGGCCTCAGCTCTCCGGATCTCTCGTGCCGAGTGCAGATCTCGCCTGCCGAGACAGAAGCCTGGCCCACATGGCTTTCTTTGGTCGTGAAAGGCTCGTGGACTTTTTCTATTGGAATTTTCTCTCACAGGGTTCAAAACTCTAAACCAGTAAGTACATTTCTAAAACCTTGTAAGGTTACAAAAGTACATGAATAGCAATTTCTTTTAAAAATTAAATTTAAAAAGGAGGCCAACATAGAACTTTTGTGCATTTATTGTTCTGGTGATTTGCTATTGGAAGCAGACTGAGAGTCTTGATCTAGAGGGGACCCCAACAGCTCTCTGTTTTTCATGTGCTTCCTGAATTCTCTCTATATGTGTAGGGTGTGCTCTAGCCTTCTTTTGAATACTCTAACAAAGAAATGCTCGTGCCCTTTTTTGAAAGATCTGCCTCCTTCTCTCCCTTCCTCTCCCTTCCCCTCCTCCTGCCCTCCCTTTTCCTACACTCCTCTCCCTTCTCCACCTTCGCTCCCTGGCTCTCCCCCTTCTCTCCCCCTCCCCCTTCCCTCTCCCTTCCCCTCCCCCTGCCCTCCCTTCCATGTGTTTATGCAGGGTCAAGGATGGAGCCCAGGCCCCCACTTGCGTGAGGCAGGTGCTTCTCTGAGCATCACTATGGCCTATGTTCCATTTTTTAATATTTCTACTCATTGGGTCATTTTTCTGTAAAGTTTGATAATGGGCTTGCATTCCTTAGGCATAGAAATATTTACTTTCTATTCTTTAGGACAGTCATTCCAATTAAGCCCATCCAAATTTAACAACTATTTTAAAATAGGGATCTTATCTTGATTATGCCTTTTAAACATCCCTACTCTTCACCTCCTCCTTTGAGCTTTCCCCTGAAACAACTGTAGTCTATAAAACTAAGCCCCATAATCTGGATATAATTTAGAAATTTAATTTTGTGAGTCACTGGTAAACCAACGCTGAACGCCCTCCCCTTGCTCTAATCTAGGTAGTAGTATGTGTGTGGGAATGAACTCTATGCTCACGCCATTTGGCTGGAAGCCGCCTGCTCCGAGCTGGGGTTGAACCCCGGGGCCTCAGTTCAGCTCCATCTTCCAGCCCAGGTTTTCTGCTGAGTCACCGGGTGGCCAGAGTGAGCTAGCAACTGCGGTCCGCCCGCCTCAGCCCCCCACCCCCCAGCACTGCTCACTGCTACTTGGGCCTGTGCCTCCGCTGCCAGCCTGGGAGTCGCCCCTCCGTTTGGGCTGAGCTGAGCTTTCTCCCTGCTCAAGCCTGCGGTGGCGGCCTGCGCGGTGCAGCCCCAGCCGCCTTGGCTTGCTCTGTCTGCCTAACTCCCTCCCCTGCTATGCACTGTCCTTTCTCTCTCCTTGCTTTTAAATTTTATTTATTTATTTATTTTCTTGTTTCAGAACCTTTGTTTGTTTATTCACTCATTTTCATGGCCGGCTCAGCCCACCCCGAGGGCAGGGCTGGCGCAGCATGTGGTGCCGGGGGTTGAACCGCGGTCCCTGCAGCCGCCCAAGCTTTCCCAAGCAGGCGCTTTAGGCCACTGAGCCATCCCGCCAAATTGTAGCTATTTTTAGTCTTCTGAGTTTTATCGTTAGGGGCGTCGTTGTAATTGTGAAATTATTTTCTCTGTACTTAAAGACTGCTGTATTCGTGCTGTGTTATATTTTGGGCATTTTATTCAGATCTATGGACAGTACATCTTTCATGTAGATTTATATTTGAGCTAAGTATGAATTTTGCATTTCTAGGGATTTGTTACAGTTAACCTAAGTTTACATGTACTTTTACAATTCCAATAATTCCATTCCTGAAAAACTCATGCAAGACCATAAAGAATTGCACATAAATTATATATTAATATTTATTTCAGAATTCTATGTAAACTTGAACTTCGAGTTTCATATGGAGAAGGAGAGAGAAACATATTCAAGAGCTGTAAACCGAAGGCAAATTGTGGAACAGTACCTGTAGCGTGGCCTACTGACGTAGCCTTCAGGAGACACGGCAAGGTGTGTGACATGAAGGCCTCTCGTGCGTGCACTTCTATTGACCAAGATGTCTGAAAGGCAGGCAAGAAGCACTAAAGAGTGATTGTGTCTAAAGAATATAACATGTGGGAGTGTGGGAAGTGCCTAAAAAATCTTAGGATTTTTACCTTATCAACTTCTCTGTGATTTTTAAAAATCATTTCCTATATGAAGATCCATATTTAAAGTACAACTTAAAACACTCTACTGGACCACCTCTGTTGTGGTTTGTGTGTAGTTATCCCAGAAAGCCTCATACAGTCACGGGGCAGGGACTTCTAGAGTTTGAGACTAACTCATGATCCCCTGGGATTATGTGTGCTAGTACTGCTGGGACTATGGGTGTGGTCTGAGGTAGATAGCCTGAGGTAGAGAGCCCGAATGTAACACAAGGGAGACAGACTCCTGCTCTGTTGCCTCTGCTGCAATTGTTCCACCACCATGAACTGCCACTCTCTGCCCTGTGCCAGTCTACCTTGGGCCAGCCGACTAAGGACTGAAACCTCCAGTAGCTGTGAGCTGAATAAACCTTTCCTTCCTTCATTTTGGGTGTCTGGTATTTGTCCCAGCAACAAGAGAAGAGTAATTGAGACAGCCTCCCACCACCTTTTTGTGGTATGCAGAGTTGGGTGCTGGCCAGGGACTCTGGGAATTGGTCCTGCTGCTCTGCCTACTGCAGCCTGGGAAACTGGCTCAGCAGGGATACTCAGGGCCAGGGCCCTTGGGGCCAGAGCCTTTGCAAGTCAGAAACCTCCTTCCGGGAGCACCTACCAAGTGCCAGCCCTGGCACAGAAGAAAATGATCCAGCCCCAAGGAGTCCCTCCTTCCATATAACATGCCAAGCCCTCTGGCAAACATAAGTTTCTTTCAAGCAAATAAAATAAAATACTCGGCTATTGAAGTGTGCATCAGACAACCTCTATTCCTCTTGGCTTTCCTGTTGAGAAGGCAGGGCTTGCTGCAGGCCCCCTCTGTGGTCCTTTTCTGTTCCTGTTCGCTCAGGAGCTGGGAGAATATCGCTGGCCTTCCCGGTCTCTCCACCCTTGCACACCTGAAGGTTTGTGTGCTCAGGCTGGGAAGTCCCGGTACTGAGTACACATCACTGGCTAGTTCTTCCCAGGTCTCACCCCCTCACATAGCAGTGAAGGGACAGCTCAGGTTAGAAGAGAAATATTAATTTAAAATAAAAATAAAACAAAGAAGAGAAATAAAACTGCCTGCTGGGAAACAAGAGCAGGACAGTGCTCAGGGCAGCCCTCCCTCCAGGGGTGCTGCTTGGGCAGGCCTTTCTGTGAGACACAGGCACCGGCAGCCTGTGGCTCCTTCTCCCAAGGGCTCTGGGGATTCTGCTGTGAGCCAGATGTGAAGCCAGGGCCTCCCGTCTCCTTCCACCCAGCTCCTGGAGTGCAAGGCGGCACTGCTCTAGCCTCACACTTTGCGTGGCTTTGTTGCTAGGCTCTGCGAAAGCTGACAGCTCTGAGGTGCACCCTGCATCCCTGTCCCTGCAGCTTGTCACCATGGGTTGCTTCTGCTCCTTCTCCACATTCCACCAAAATCAAGCCCAACCTCCCCAAGGCTGACCGTCCCTGGACATCACACCTCGGAGCCCTGGGTGAGGCTCACCGGGTGCTGCAGTCTACCCGTGCCCAGGAACGTGGAGTCTGGACTCTTCACAAGTGTGGTTTAAGCGCTTTGTTTGGATACATACGTGAGCATGTGTGTATGTATATGTGTACATATGAAGACAGGGTCCACCAAAAAACGTATACATAAGGGGAAATATCTTACCTGAGATGTCCTGAGATTAATGCAATTCCCTTTGTTCTCTACAATTACAAGGGTACGAGCGACAGTCACCAGGCCCCAGACATGGGTCACCATGGTGAACCACTGAACAGTGCATGCATATTTTTTTGGCAAACTCTACACACAGTGCTACCTCAGCTCACAAGCTCAGTGGTCTTCACGGCTCTGTCTGGGTGCAGATCCTGCTGGTTGAGAACACATTAAGCTTCCCCTATGGTCAGCATTGACTCTAACCACTGAATTTGATTCTGTTCTCATCCAACTCCATTTGCGACTGGAATTACGGATAGAATCAAGTTCATTAACTGACACATGTAATTCCTCAGGACATGGTGGCTCCTTGATGTCACCCCATATCTTTGAGGGAGGCACAAGCTGGTCAGAATACATAAACTATAAGATCTAACTGGGCCTAAATAAAATCAACCCTGAAAACCTATGCACTGCATTTCTCATAGTTGGTGGGTCTTATTAGCAATGAGTTAGGATTGGAAGCAAAAAGTAAGTCCTGTGATTTGTCCATTAAGCACATCTAAGATATTTAGACACAAAATTGAACCATCTATTGTGACTGATGGAAACCGAATTTATTTACATTTTACAAATTAAAATTAACCAATACTAGCTATAAAGAGATCAATTCTCTCAGTTAAAATAAACAGCAAAACAAATAGTTAAATTTGTCAGTGTGGCTGCGTATCTGGCTGGATATGTACAAATGATACCAGCATTTCTTGTATACAAATTTATAAGGCTGTGAAACAATACACTTATGGTCAGAATGTATGAAATGCTGCTTAGGTGCTTAATATGAATTCTTGAGCTATATCCTTGCTATCACCCCAAACTGCAGGATTTACTATTTGCTTGCTCCATTTCCAGATGAGAAACTAAGGCGCCCAACTGCAGCCAGCTGCCAACAACAAGCCCAACCTCCCGTCACGGTCAGTCGGTGCTGAGGAGGAGTCCCTGTCCAGCCCGCCCCGTGTCCTCCACGGATTCTCCCCCAAGTAAGTCTTTGCATAACAGCCGTCCACCAGAAGTCCGGAGGGCCGCAGGTCAACAGTTAACTGAGGAGAACCTCAGAGATGCTGTGCGAAGCCTGGTTCTAATTAGTAGCTCATTGTGAAGAGCATTAAACACAAACAGGCCCTGGAGATTAACTCAGACAAGAAAAGGCCATTTTATCCAATAGAAAGCTTTTAAATATTGTCTCAAATAAATCATTGCATACCTAACAGTTTTCTCCTGGTGTTTATAACAGGATATTGCCAAAGTCTGCCGATGCGGTGAGGGGCCGGAGGTTTTGCAATTTCCCTCCTTTCTGCAAGCATTCCTGTCAGGCCTTCTTGTGAGTCAGCTCTTCCAGACCTCACAAGGCTGAGTCAGTCAGAAACGGAGTTAATGCATACTTTCCCCCTTTGCTGAATTAAATCATTCCGTGCAGAGGAGCCTGCCGGTTGGTTGGCTGCAGGGCGTCTTTCTGAAAGGTGTGAGTTCAGGGCGCAAGGCCAAGACACTTTAGCCGAAAAAGCGATTCTCTTTCTAAAAACAAGACATGTCTGTTTAGAATGCCACAGATGCCAGCCCTTGGGATAAAATCCCTGGGCTCCCAAGGCTCCGCAGAAGTGTGCCCACAGCGGAGCTTGAGCGACTCCTGGGGCCAGCGAGGGGCCGCCCTGTCAGCTGGTCTCTTTCATAATTAATCACATTATTCTTTGTTGTTTAATGTTTTTAGCTGTTATGCATGCCATTGGAAGGCGTGCTCTTACACGGCAACTTGAGGAAAGCCTAACTTACATATTCACAGATTAAATAGCTTCCACACCCCCTTCCCCCCAGCCCTGGTGTCCTGTCGTCCTCCGATCAGTGCACTGCTGGACTGCTGTTGGCATTTCAAGACTTCCGGCTCAAGTGCCCTGTACACGACAGGCCCGGTCCGGGCGGAGTTGGGTGGGGAGATGAGGCGCACAGGTTTTCCTTTTCTTCCCCTTCAGAGGCCAGAATTTTTCCTGTGAGTAACCTGCGGGCCAGACAGGCCCTGCAACGCTCGCAGGGACCGCAGAGCAGTACGTGCAGACACGTGAGTCTTGGAAGGATGGGAACAGCCACCGACAGCTGTGGTCCTGCCCAGAGCGCCCACTCCGGCCCGGGAGTAGCCCAGAGGCTGTGCTTGTCCCCAGCGAGCAGCGGTGGGAGTCTCTGTAGGGCCGGTCCACGAAAGCGGGAGGAAGCGCACAGGCCGGCGCTCTTGGAGCTTTAAATCCTTCTTACAACTGCATAACATTTTTAAATTGACAAGGAACACTCTGTGGTGTTGTGTGTCCTGCGTGGCACTTTCCCAGCCTGCTAATATGCGGAGTGACTAAGGCAGAATCCTCAGCATCCTGACTCGAGGCCGGGCCCTCACTTGCAGCTGGTACACATGAGGTCCAGCTGCTGTGTCACCACAGTGGGCAGCAGAGCTCTGGAGCTTCCTCCTCCTAGGACCAGGTGGCAGCAGCCACCTCACCCTGGGGGCTGGGGACCAAGAGATGATCCGAGCCTGGAAGCACCAAGAGCAGGTGCATGAGGAGGCACATTCGGACTGGATCTAACCCTCACGCACCCCCAAGACTCGCGGGACAGGGAAATGGCCCACCTCGGCCGCTCCGCTGTCCCGTTGGCCCCTTGTCCTCCGTCTGACTTTTGGACTCGCTGCTTCGCCAGCTCTGAGTTCCCTCCCCAGCACTTTTGCTTGCTTTAATCTTCACAGATCCCAGCTCCAAGAAAGTCATGTCATGTGATCACGTGACCTCTTTGTCTCCCAGAGTCCTGGGTCCTTTGTTTCCACACCTCGATGTGCTCTTTTCTAGTAGCCTCTTCAGCGTTCGGAAGCACGCAACCAGCCTCTTCCTGCCCCACGAATCTGGCTTGGAGCCGTCGCCCGGGCTCCAGCCGAGGCTCTGGCTGATGTCGCCTCAGCATTTGCACCGTTCATTCTTTACTGTGGAAACAAAGCGGGCGAGTCAGCCCCGAAGGCGGCTTCCTGCTCCTCTCCCAGCTGCTGCCCACAGCCTCCGCTGCTCCAGGCCTCATGGTTAGCTGGGAGGGACAGCTAGGCCTCCTCCCTACTCAGCTGGAGAGCCTTCTCCTCCCCAGGTTAGTGACAGGAGCTGGTCCCTGCCTGGAGGACACAGCACAACATGGAGATTGCTACTGCCCCGTGGGACGCAGGCTGGACCCTCCCAGGAGGCTGCTGCACTGCCTGCTCCATTTAACCACAATGCTTTGTGGGCAGCTGCAGCTCTGGTGGTCCCTGCCTCGGCCCTTGCGTGTTTGTTCAGTGCTCCTCAGAGATAGCCAGGGGCGCCCTCCGGGTGACTCTGAAAATGCATCACCAGTTTTCTTTTAGGTTTGAGGCTCCCTCCCCCAAATGTCAGGGTAGATTTTTTTCTTTTGAAGGTTTCTGTGTTCTTCAGAGCCAGGCATTTCCCCGTTCTGCCTCACGGTAGTGGGCCAAGGCCCTTGAGGTAGATAGAAGCTTGGAGCAGGGCCCAGCATCGTGCGGGCGAGCTACGATGGGAGGAGCCCAGGCACCTTGCTGAGCATCTGCTTCCTGACTTACGGACGAGACAACGCCACATGACTGTCAGGGATCAGAGGCTCACTCGGGAAGCGAAGCAACCTCACCATGCAGGGCTGTTCCACAGGGCCAGTGCAACCCCGGAAGACCCACAGTGCTGTCCCCTGGGGCTGCTCATTCCTCGGAATAAGACGCCTGCTTTGCCTTCATACATGGTGCCGCTAGGACATTTTCCACTCAGTGGGGGCTCTGTAAATATGGACTGGTTGAAATGTGGAGTTTCAAGGCCATAACTTAGGGTTATTGGCTTCTTGCTGTTGCCCCCGTGAACTGCAGAGACAGCTAAAACTGGAGCCCCGTACTTCAGCGTTTCCACTCAGCTTCAGGTTTAAGTTGCATGGCAAACCCTTAAGGCAGAAATTATCCTTTTTATGGCTTCAAGTCCATTACTCAAGGACAATAAATAGTGGTTAACAATGGAGTGGTCTTAAGTTACAGGCATGTTTTCAGAGACTAACCTAATAATATAATTAAGTGGAGGTCAAGAGATATCATTTGTTTTGGTCATAGACATTAAATATCCAAGAGAAGCCTCATACACAGCTCACTATTGGCGGTGTCGCTGGGCGCCTGCTTCCTTTGGGTGGGAAATGGCTCCAAGAAGAGCTCAGTGACCTCACTAGGGCCAAAGCCCACCTTCAGGACACAAGAGGTGCATGCAGCAGTGCTGGGATTCCAGTACTTGGTGGAGACTTCCAGAGTCATGAAGAATTCTAGCTCACCTTAAGGAAATTAGTGTTACTGTGAATTCTCACGGCTGGAGGAGGAAATCACATTTCAGTCTATTAGAACATTAAATCCAAGCAGCAGAAATTAGAGCGGTGGGTAGCTGCCAAATCGGGGTGGGCCTTGTGAGCCATGCTGAGCTAACGCACTCGCTGGAGTTGCTGAGAAGCCCCTGGAAAGCTGAGAGGAGGGGAGAGAGATGTGAGCAGGGCAGGGGGAAGGGAGGGGGAGGGGGGGGGAGGGAGGGGAGGGGAGGGGCACCAGCCATGGCTCTGCTCTTGGAGCAGTGGGAGAGCTAAGCTGAAAGGACAGGCTGGAGTTGCGCACAGTGAAGGAGACACTGCAGCTGGCGATGATGAGGGCTTGCTGGGGTGGGGCAGAACAGCTCACAGAACAGTTCTCTGGGTCCAAGCAGGAGGACCTGGGGCTTTGCAGAGAAGCCAGGCCATAGGGTGAGTGCGGGGAAGAGTGAGCAGCTCTCAGGTCCAGCTGAGGGCTGAGTCTGAGGACGGCACCATTGCTCAGTGTCACAGGGTCCAGGAAGTGAACTGGTAGCCTGGGAGACCTGTCCCTTGCCTCCCTCTGTTGTGTCCCAGGTGGGTGCATCCAGGCTGCCAGCTTCCGGAACATCCCTGGAAAATGTACTCCTAAAGGAAGCATTTTCTTTCCAAGTAAATCTAAGTAAGACTGGAGACACACTGGGGTGCCAGGTGGGGCAGAAAGGTAACTGACCTTGTTGGACTAAAGTTCCTTCTTCCACTCATTCAAGCACCAATTACTCAGTGTGCATCTCCTTCCGGTCAGGAAGTGCCTGGGCCTCAGGGTACAGTGGGGACAGCACAGACTTGGCCTCTGCCTGGTGGGACTTGCCCCCAGGAAGGGGCCCTGCATGGGACACTCAGGGAGGAAGAGGAGGTGGGGGGACAGGCCAGGGGAGCCCAAGGAAGGTTCAGAGTGAAGCGGGCAGGTGAGGCCGGCAGGGGAGATGCAGGGAGCGTGAGAACGCAGAGCCTCGTGCTGCCTCCTGCCTAGGATGCCAAGGTAGGGCGCACATGCAGGCCAGGCGGGGCCATGGTGCCAGCACGGGACCAGAGCCACAGCCTAAGCTGGACACTTGGTTGGATGGAAATGCCCCGTGCAAGGGAGGGAGAGAAAGCGGCCAGGCTTTCAGCAGCAGCCTTACCCAGCAACGCTACTTTTGCAGGAAATTTAGAAGATGGGAATTAATAAACTTAGTTCCTCCTCTCTGGGAGCCCGTGTGCTATTGACAAAGAAGGGGCCACAAACCGATAAATATTGCACCCTGTGCACGGTGCTCCTGGAGGCATTTGGAGCACGCCACACTTGGAGGTCTGAGAAGGAGGCCATGGGCCAGGGCGAGAGAACAGAAGTGTTTCAGTGAGGTCTTCAAACACTGCGTGGAGATTCCTGACACCCCCGAGTGTGGGGTGGACAGGGAAGCCACTGGAGACCGGAGGCCCAGCGGAGGAGGCCCTGAGCGGGGGCCAGCCCGGGGTGGCTGCATCTGCCCAGCACTCACCCCCCTGTGTCTCAGCGCTGCGCTGGGGCTGGCAGACTGGTGAGGGTGAGACTGGTGAACAAGGTCCGAAGGGACAACACTGATGGTTTCAGATGGCACGGGATGCAGGGCAAAGTTACAGCTTGCAGAGGAGCCGGGTCCATCTGTGTTGTACCATGGCATTGTTCTCTGCCCAGGTGCCAAGGCCCTGTGGTGCCAGCCTGTGGGTTCTTTCCCCAGTTCCTGGGTGTATTTCCGAGTGATATGGAACTTCTGCCGAACTTCAGTGGACAGTCACTGCAGCAGTCACTGCACCAGAGCTGCAGGCTAAGGTCCGTGCTTGATGACAGCTATGGGCCACATCGGTATGAGGGAGGGGTTTGCAGTGGCTTTCCAGGAATTTGCATCAGGCAAGTATATGTCCTAGGAAACAGAGCGGGAAGGCTCTGCATGGACAGAAGAATGGTGGAGCTCTTCTACTCTGGCTGTGGGTGTGTACAACCTGGAAGCTGAGGACTAGTCTAGCAGGCTCTTTCTTTGGAAGACTCAATTGGCTTATCAGTCCTAGCTTGGGAAGCTAGAAAGCATACCATAGGGCCCTTTGGCACACTCGTAGACTGTGAGAATTTTGCAAATGCCCTGGAACAGGGATCAAGAGGCCAGCGTGTTTCCCCTGTGGCCCTCAGCCACACTGGTGGATCACAATTGTATGCTGTGGAAGGATGAAAGTGCCCCCTGTCCTCAGGAGGTGGCGGACCCACGTCACAGCAAGGAGTACGTAGCTTTGGGGTTTCCAGGCAGCTGTGTCTGTCCAGTAGATACATGCCACATGCTGTGTGTGGAGTACAAAACTTCTTCATCTCTACACTTAAGGAAACTTAAGACAGACAAAATGGCTTTCAGTAAAAAGACCAATGTTTCTTAAATTTATATGTAAGCAATAGGAGTTTAATGAGGCAGTACGCATCCTTCTTTAAATACTGAGTTTCCTAAGTGCATTGACGTGACGGCATGCCTCAGGTTGGACGAGCTATCCTTCCAGTGACCGAGAGCCACACGCGGCCCCAGGCCCATGCGGTGTAAGTTGGAGTTGCTGCTCTGGCTGCACCCGGCACCACCACTTGGGGTCACAGTGGACAGCCCTGGGCCTGCTCCGTCCCTCAGTTTCCCATGTGGGGCTGTATTTCCCAAGGGCGCGATACTGGTGGTGAGAATAATGCCCACACCATGGTGGTGTCAGGATGAAATGGCATCTAGAACTAAGGGAATGTGAGCTGCCAGTAGCACCACTAGAGTGCCAGCCGTCGTCACCTCAGCTGTGATGGCTCTCATGTCACCATCAGCAGTTCCCACTATTGTCACCTCCCCTCATGGGTCATGCTCTGTGACTCACAACCCAGGTTAGAGGTGGGTCATGAGGTCTCCAGGTGTGCAGGCCACCCCGTGAGGGGCAGTGGTCAGCTCCTGTGTGCTTGTGCATGAAGACACAGTTCAAACTATAGGAAGAGATGGCCTGCGTGGTGTTTCTGGCACTTCCTGCTCACCAGGATGGTGCAGTGCTCGACCCCCCTTGGCGAATCCAGGTGTGCACCTGAGCGCAAGTATAGGTACACAGTCCAGGGCTAAGCCCCATGTCCGTGATCCACGCCAGGCCCAGCCCAGAGCAGAAGTTGGTGGAAATCAGAGAATCCCGTGTGAACCTGATGGCAGAGGACTTTGGGCAGGCTGGACAGATGAATGTCAAGGACTTCAACCCCAGATGGATGAGCCAGGAATGGAAGACAGTAAGACTAACTTGTGGCTTCCTGGTTCCAAGCATAGGCAGGCTTCTCTAGAACTGATTCAGAAACCAGGTGAAGTCGTCTTCCTGTCTAAATCAAACTGATACAGCCATAAAAGGAAAAGAGAAAGCAGCCAATTGTGAACTTTTCAAAACCAAGTTAGCAAAATAATTTTTGTGGAATCGATGAATAATTTTCCCCTTTGCATTCTCCTCATTTAAGAGGTAAGTAAAGCCTTTGCTCCTCCTCTACTTTGAGGGATGTTTTTATGGAACAGAGAAGTCGATCTCAATTTGCTGTACTAGATCCTATGCCTAAGAACATAGGCAACTGAGATCTTGCTGGTTCCCAGAAAGAGGCCTCTGGGCTCTGCCTCAGAACAGAGGTGATTATTGGGGGGCCTGGGGGAGCCGCTAAGGACACTGAGGGGACCTTGGTGTGCTCCTGACTCCTCTTACTGTAGTAGGATGCAACTCTGTAGTGCTTGTCTGTGTCATAGGCCTATGACAGAGGACTCCTCCCAGGGCAGCTTTCCCAGGCAGCCCTGCCCCGAGCCACTGTGGGACCTCTACCTGGAGATATACTAAGTGAGAGGAAGGAAGAGGCTTCTCTGGAGGGCAGAGAAGGAGGAACTTCGGAGACTGGGATAGGAGTCCTTGGCTTCTGCGGTGGCGGCCCACCTTCATCCACGTCCTGTTTAGAAGACCGCCAATGGCAAGCCGGGCCACAGAGTGTGGACAGCCAGCCCCGAGCATGGGCAGTGTAAGGGTGGGGCGAGCTGAAGTTCACCTGGGTAGCAATGGGACCTCTGGGTCACAATGTGCACGGTGACCGTGAATGAGTTCCCTACATGACTTCTGGCCCCAGGCTGGGGTTCCCCCAGAGTGATGACTGTCATTTTCCTGTTGGCTTGATGGAGCAGGTTGGAAAAGTGAGGTTGATTTAAACCACACTTATGATACGCCTTGTTTATATGGACTTGCAAAATGATATTTATGTCCATGATAGATGCTTCTAGGGTCAGTTTTATTCCAACTATGACACAGGAAAGTGGGGCAGGGGCTGGAGGGGCATACGGAGGCTTAATAACCAAAGAAGGAATTGCAGAGAAGTTAAGCAAGTTTCAGTGTAGTTAGCAGAGGCACTGCTCTAGGTGACGCCCAGAATCTGTGGCTGCCAGCAGGGGCGCTCTTCGGGTTATACACATTGTCCCTCCCTCTGTATTCCCAGCAGGCAGAATTCCCAGGGGACGGGAGACTCCACCCACCCCTCTGCCTCCTTTGCACTCTCCCTGTGTGCACCTGAGGACTGAAGGTGGTGGCTGTGCTGCCGCGGAGCTGAGGGCCCAGGCATGACAGACGCATGTGTTGGGCAGGCCTCACTTGGGTCGCGGCCACTGTGCTAAGGGAGGCCTGCGCCCACACCCGGCCAGGAGGCAGGACCTTAGTCCCACAGCCCCAGTGACCCTCTCCACCAGTGGCCAGCTCAGAAGAGGATCTGAGCTCCAGGTGTGAACGTGGCCTACTGCCCCACAGTCCTGGCCACGGGAGCAGAAAGCTCAGCATGTTTGTAGAACGTTATGTAATGGCTTCCAAGAAAGCCATTTACACAATTCTTGGTGCAAATACAGCTTTTAGGTTGGAAAACAATAAAACATCCGGAAATATTTTAAACAAAGTAAATATTTACTACTTGAGTAGTGGTGTTGAAAGCCAGCGTGTGTGAGCACTCACTTGTCACTTGTTAGGACAGAAAAGATGAACTACGTGGTCCAAACAACCGGTACGGTTAGGTGAACTGAATCGGAGAGGAGCAAGTTCCGAGCAGCTGCACTGCAGCAGAGCAGTGGGGCCGGGAGAGGGCCAGCCGCTTGCGTGGGTCAACGCCTCCTCCTCATTTAGGGGTGCTGTAGGGGGCGTCCTGTGAGCATCTGTGCTCTGAGTACCAGGTATCCCAAGGTTGCACAGTGGAGCCCCTGCCGAGGCAGGAGGGCAGGCAGGATGAGGCCGGTCTGACTCACGCCACCCTTGGAGAATCTCCAGTCCACTTGGTCACTGCACACCTCCTCAGGGAGGGTCAGTTTCTCTGTTCTAGGCCAGCACAGAGTAGCCCAGATAGCCTTCTCCGCCTCTCATTGGATACCCGAGCCCAGCCTGGTTCGAGGAACATAACTTGATAATGGAGCAGCAGGGTGCCAGAGTGAGAGCGGTTCGCAAGCGTAATTGGTTCGCAAGCGTAATTCGAGGGCATGCTCTGAGGTGCCTGCTCTCGGCTGGGCCTGACCGGGCCAGGCTGCCCGCAACTGCGCTTGCCTGCAGGCCCCCACACAGCAGAGCCCACAGCACGCAGGACACACAGCCTGGGACTCAGCATGCTTGAATTTCCCTACATGAGCTTGAAAAAGAGATCCACAGCCAGTGGCTTCCCAGGGAATTCCAGCAGCGTGGGAAGCAGGGTGCGTAGCAGAGCGAGGAACGGGTGTGTGAGGCTGCACTCACCATCAAGGTGAGTGGGGGGTCGCTCTGTGGGGGACCTGGAGTCTCTGCATCCCAGGGGAAGGAGGTAGGAGAGATTGTGCCCCGAGACGTTCCTGGATCCGGCACTGCTAGCTTGCCCTGTTTGGTGTGCTCTCCTGGCAACAAAAGAGGAGAGGACTAGAGCAGCGGGGGGAGAGGAGGAGCTTTCTGCAGCCCACCCTGCTGACCAGCCTTTCCTACGCAAAGGGAAGGGCCACAGAGGGGGGGGACCAAGAGCATCGGCCTCAGAACCTTGATGCGTCAGCCCCAAGAGCAGCCCGCGGTGTCTCTCCCCGCAAACCAGGTAGCGCTCCAGGGGTCTCATTCCTGCCCTTAACCCACAGCCCCAGGCAGTATCAGTCTAGGAAAGACTACAGAAGAAGCTTGTTTGCCACAGTGAACGCTCCTGGCTTTCCCTCTCCCACTCCACTACCCCGGGCAATGTCCTCCTGGCTTTGGGGTATCCCCTCCTGGGGCATGGAGCAGAGCAGCTTTGAGTACCAGACTCTCCGTGTTAATCACTGGCTTGGGCAGAGGCGTCTCAGATATCAAATAGTTTTGTTATGCGACAAGCCGGTGCTTGTTTATGGCTGTTTCTCTGTGCATTACAAAAAAAGTCTTTAATTTTGAGGAAACGTAACCCACATGATTTTCATTAGTACAAAAATAGTCTGATGCTCTTTTTACATGAATTCTTTGATGTTTGGGGGAAATCTGTCTTTACAATCTTTTCTTTAAAAGCAGGAAGGGTTTGCTCTTGAACTACAAACTTTCAGAAAAAGCAACTTGGTGGACCATTTTGAGTTCCTGCTGGCTTTATTTCATGTGTTCTGTCTATTCACCCTACCTACTAACCAACTAACCAGTCAATTAACTAACCAACCAACTAGTCACTAACCAGCCAGCCCACACTCACGTGGCACCTCAATACTGTGCCAGGACTCAAACACAGAAAGCATCATGCACAGAAGCTCCAGGAGTTTATGGTCCAAGGAGAAAGGACAACACAGTTCACCTGAGCAAGAATGTCCAAGGCACAGCACCAGGCTCCAGGGCCACAGAGAGCGACCTCAGGGAGAGAACCAGGGTATCCACCATTGACTGGAGCCCAAGTCACGCTGGGAAACTTCAGTCGGATAAGGAAAAGGAACATGGTGGAGTGGGAGGAAGGTGGGTGGATGGCACGGCCTTTGCCTCCTCCGAGCGGCCAACAGCACCACCTTTCCAACCACAGCAGTCACTTCCTGCCCCATGCGTCTCTGGGAAGTTTCGAAGCATTCCACCTGGCTTATTAGGCAGATGCATGGTGGGATGACGACCTGTGGTCAGCAGTCTCCGGTGTTCACATTGTGACGGTGCTGTGTGCCAGGAACCCCACACATGTGACGTGGACCCAGGGGTGGCTGTGTGTGCTCTAAGTGCACCACTGGCCCCTGCTCCTCAGTGGCTCCCCTCTCTCTGCTCTTCTGTCTCCTGGAGATAATCCAGGATTGCAGTTGGGCTGCCTGGTAATGCTGGAGTGGCTAGAAATGATTGAACTTATTATGGCAAGCATGGGGCAGCTGAGCTAGGCCAAAAGCTAGGCCCTTCGTGAGGGATATTTAGCCTCACTGTGAATGCAGAAGGAAAGTTCTGGAAGGAAATGGAAAGCGATGCTCCTGTGGATGCACAGGTGTTGAGAAAGCAGGTGTTGGTAGTGTGGTTGGACACAGCTTTGCTTTCACCCAAGGTCGAGCCCAGGGACGCGCCCTGCGGCGTTTGTCCTCTGTGAGGCCGCAGAGGTGAGGAAGTTGCGGAAGCAATGCTAGCAGTCGCTGGAGCTCAGCTATGGCCCTCGGGGAGAGAAGCACCCTCGGCCTGGGAGTGGGCGGCAGGCAGGCCGCCCTGATGGAGGAAAGGCCGAGCACCGGGCAGCTCCGGCCAAGGCTCCCGGTGAAGGCAGCCACCCTGAGCGCCAGGTTGGGCCTCAGGGAGGAAGCAGATGTCTCCTAGGATTGGCATCAGGCCAAGATGCTAGGCTGATCTGAGCCTGTGTGCTGCAGGCTGGCCCTGTGGTAGGGCCGCCAGAGCTGGAGACTGCTGGGCTCAGCAGCCTGGGTCACTCTGGCAATCCTGGGGCCCAAGAGCCACACTGGACCCACCAGCCTGCCCTCTGTGGAAGAGCAAGAATGCCTGGGACAGCACATCTGTTTACCGTGTAGTTGGCTGAATATCTTAAGCCCTCCGTGGAGACTGAAGGCTCAGGGACAGATTCCTTTCAAAACGCTACCTCCTGCTGACTGCTGATGGTGCCCCTGGTATCACTCGAGCCCTCCCGTAGGATATGCATGGGAGGGACACCACTTTATAACCCCTCCAGGAGCACCTGCTGAGTTCCTTGGCCCAGAGTGAGGAGCCTCTGGCTTCCTTCTGGAGAAGGAAAGTGGTTCCTCCTCCGGACAGGCAGGGGCGTCTCCCTGCGCGACGGCGCAATAGCAAGGGGGTGTCAGACGCGACACAGACTTAGCAAAGCAGCGGCAGGTCTGCGGGAACCCACTCAGATCTGAATAAAGTTTGTGTGTGAAATGCTATCTGAGAGCCCCTCATGCTACAGCGAAATCACTCACAAAAGGAATCAGCCGCGGCGGCTTGGTCCTTCCAAGGGGCAGCAGCCGTCCACGCCAAGGCCAGCTTCGCCCCCAGCCACAGCGGTAAGGCTAGCGCGGTCTCCGATGACAGCCTGGAGTTTTTAGCAATAAAACATTTTCAATGCGAATGTGTAACCTATTGTTTGGACAAGTTCACACTTACCGGAGTACACATTGTGGGCTTTTTTTTTTTTGGTCTTCTTAAGAGAAGGTCTCGCTATGCAGTTCAGGCTGGCCTTGAACGCACTTTGGTAGCCCAGGCTGATCTCAAACTCACCCCGATCCTCTTGCCTCCCACGTGCTGGGATTACAGGCGCGCGTGCACCACCGCGCCCGACTCGCACATCGTGTTTTATATGCTCTTGGAAACCACAATAGTCACTGTAATCGTGCCACGGTGATGTTCTCTACCGCAGCGGCCCCGAGCCGAGCCCACCACAGCTTGCTGGTCCACCTGGAGCGGGGTGGAGAGCCACTGAGGTGGCCTTCCTCCAGCAGGCAGTCCTGCCCGGCGACACATGCGCAGATGCAGGGGCGGTGGCCTGAGCGCTGGAAAGTCACCTCCAGGGACAGCGAAGCTTTAAGGTTACACACGTAGGGAAGAGGGCAGAGCAGTGAGCCGACATCCATGATCTCCAGCTTGCAGCTTGCAGGACACGGGACCCGCAGCGCCGGGGACCCAGCTCCAGCCTGTGCTCACCGAGCTCCTGCTGCTCGCTGCTTCAGTCCCCGACGCTGCTCCTCCTTCGGGGCAGCCTTCTCCCTCTGCTTCTGCTTCTCCTTCTTCAGCCTCGTGTCCTCCAGAGCCTCCTTTGCCTCAGCCGCTCAACCTCCATGGCGTCCCTGGGGCCAGCGCTCCCCCCGCGCCTCGCCTCCCTGCATACCCATCCACTCCCCTGGCAAGTGTAATTTTAACCAAAGCTTTGCTTGGTCACTGGAGGAGCCTGTTAAGATGGGCTCGTGGTCTGGGTGGGACCCCGGGTTCTGCTGTCCTGGACATCACTCCGAACACCGAAGTCTGAACGCGGTTCTCATCCTCGGTCCATTAGTATCTTTTTTTTATTTTTATTTTTTTCAGTGATCCCATAATGTCATAGATCTCCCATTTAAAGTTTGTAAAATGTGAATTTTAGATGAAGTGAAATTTCACAAATGTCATTTTGAAGCTTATAGCTTATTTAAATCATAAAATGTGGTGGTATGAAAAATTCCACATAGAAACCACATTGATTTTATTGAAGTAAAGATATAACAACAAGATTCTCATACCTCGTTGCTGCATCCCGAAATAGTCCGATGCAGAGGATGTGCATGTTGGGTCACCGCAGGACACAGATAATGGAGCCAGCACACATTTCATACTGCTTTATTATAAATAATTGGAAAAGATTTCATTTTTCAAACACAGATAACAAAACTGAAAATATAATGTTTTCTTCTTGTATTATTATTTCATTTTATTTTTGCATTATAGGTTGAGAAGTAATATTCTTTATACAAAGACTGGCAAGGAAGAAATGAAAAGAAAGGAAGAGAAAAGAGATTTTATTGTTTGCATTTAAAATTGTTATTGCACAATATAAAAATGAACCGTATTATCCATGGTAAAAATTACAATTTTTCTTTGCACAAAATTAACTAGCAAACTTTTAAAAATGAGAGGCTGTAAAAAGAAAGAAAAAAGGACTTATATTTTAGTACCTTTAATGAAAGTGTTTCCTGCTTTTGAAAACAGGGTTCTGTACGTTCATTTCAAAGGAAATTTAAAATAGTAACAGAAAAGAATGAAGGAAGAAAGTAAAGAAGGGAGGGAGAGAGGAAGGAAGGAAGGAAGGAAGGAAAAGCTGAGACTCACTAACAAAATGCTCTTTTTCTTTCACTTAACACAAGCGAAGGGTAAAAATCCTTGGGAGAAGGACTTTTCACACTGCTATCAAAAAGCCGCTAAATATAGAAAATTGTGTAACACCTGCAAATATCACATCTAAGGCAAACAAGAGAGATTGCATACACATATAAATATAAAAATACTTGATGGTAAACTTTAAAACTTTTTTCTTAAAAATGCAAAGAGCTTGGTTCTCTCGGAGGGTGAAAAGCCCCTGAAGAATCATGAAGCTTGAAGCCTGAAGCTTTGGCCCTTCACCTTGAAGTGACCTTTCTTTTTCTAAGACTGGCGGTGTGACATTCACTTCCATTTTCTCATTTTGCAGCAACTCACATTTGGATTTTAGAACGCTCACTACCGTGGTGGGACTGCACTGTAACACCTGCATGCCCGGAACCCTTCTTCAGCAAATGCTGGAGTAACTTAACATTGCCACCAAAGCTGTGCTCCCGGTTCACTTAAGATAGATTGCTCCACAGGAATACTTTCATTAGAAGGATTACAACAGCTGGAAGCTAGAACTGTCTGTGTTGCTTGATTTTGATTTCTGTGATTGCTTTTATGTGTGATGTCGAGAGTTGTGCTAATTTTCTTCACTGATGTTAATGTAAAAAATAGACGTCAGAGAAGCAGCCCGAAGGAGAACACGGAGAGTGCTTGTTCAACGGAGAACGCAGGAGAGAGTGCACTGCACGCTGGTACACGCCTGCGTGAGCCAAAGACAACATGGTGTGCTGCGGGAGGCAGGGGTGCATCCGGGGACCTCGGAGGCCAACACGCTGCACACAGCGGCACGCTGCTTTCTGCAGGCCTCTGGATGCACCTTTCATAGAAAGTGGAACAAGGTGGACCTGATAAGCAAAGCTAGTCCAGTTCACTGGAAAAAACTTAAATGCACTTGGACTGACAAGGTGAAGAGCGGGAGATGTGAGACACATTTAGGTAACAGACTCACGCACCCACGTCACATGCAAGGGACATTGAGAAATCACCCTCTCCAGTTCCCTTGGTTCTGCTTCAACTTCACAGACACCAAGCACTGCTTTTCTATAGGGTAGCAAAGCAAGTATTAACCCCGTGACTAGCATTTTAAGAACTTGATACATTTCACATTCTTTAAACTTTATTTGGGCTATAAATATATCTGCATATCAGTCAGTTTGCAAAGTAAGTGGAATTTGCAGCATGGGACAGGAATTCCATTTTCCACATGTTGTCTGGACAGGTCCCATCCATCTCTCTCCAAATCTGCCTTCCGAAAGGCCCTCACGCTGCGGTGCGTCTCTGCCACGTGCTGCCCGCCTCGTGCACTAGTTTATTATGGCTTATGAGACAGAATTTGTGCCAGAAGCTGGATTAGCTGAAATCCCTCCGGAGGAACTTGGCTTCTGAGGTCCACCAACGTCTAACAATGCCAAAGACGATGCTGTTCTGGATTTCCATCACCGTGTGCGATAGTGTCAGCCAGGCTGTTAGCAGGGTGCATAGAGGCAGCACTGTGTCGCTGGTGTCACACATCGTTCCCGAAGGGTGGCGGCAGGCCTGCCTCCACTCTGCCTGCCTGCCCATCACCTGCTGCCACTCTTTTGCCAAACCATCTAGTAGTAGTGTTTGGTGTAGCCAGGCAGCCTCTGCCTTCTTATGCCACCTAGTGAGGGACATGGTGTGACACGCAGTGACCGAGCAGAGACGTCATAGCCCAGGGGCCCCAGGGCACAGCCAAGAGCCTTCGTGGTGTCCCATAGCGCCCACTCGCCCCTGGGCAGGAGTTAGCATTGCTGGTCCGAAGCTCTTGCGCAGTCCCTCAGCCCAAAGCTCCCCCGGACCCGCTGCGCAGACGCAGCTTCCGACATGGTACTTTCAGAAGTCCAAAGGCCGGATCATCATGGTGGTGGAGCGTAAGGAGTAGCTGGGCCCCTTGAAGTAGTGCCACTTGATGCCGTTCAGCTTCCCGTGGTTCTGCCCCGCGGTGTAGAACATCCCGTTCAGGTTGGAGGGGCCACAGGCATCAAACCACCAGCCTAAGGAACAGCGTGGGATGAGCAGAGAAGAGAAAGATGTTTACAAGTGCCCTGGATATCCGGGACCCGCTGGCATAGCCGGGTGTGTGTGTGCATCCTTATCACTATTGTGTGTGTGTGCAAGCAGGAGACACTGAAAGCGTTTCCCATCCCACTGGCCAGACCATTCGGATGACACTGGCGTGGGGTGAGTAGAGCAACGAAAGAAGCAGATGCTCACGGAGCAGCTCTCAGCACGGCTCTCGGGGAGCTGCTTCCGCGGTGACTATGGGAAGCCTCAGGCTCTACGATACAATCTAAGTTGGGCAGACTGCAAGGAGCAGAAGGAAAATGCAGATTCCTGTGGCAGCCTCCCACCCGTGGCCGAGGGTGGGGAACAGAGCAACTGCCTGCAAGTCCAGAAGCTTAGGCAACTGAAAGACACTCTCCATTTACCTCGGGAGTTTGTCAAGAACCGGCCCCAAGCTGCTTGTAAAATTAGTTAGGGAATTGTGTTAACTGTGACACTCAAGTTGAATTTTAATTAATCTGCCCTGTTGAAAGCTTAGAGCCATATGGGAAGTGTCTACCCGTGGCAAGCGAAAGGACACAGACAGTGATATTTTGTCTTTGAGCATTCAAGTTCCTTCTAAACTTAGAAGGAAAACAAGTTGCAGAGGAACCTGGGAGTCCTGTGCTAGCCTGCCTCCATAGCGGGGCTGGGTCATCTAGCTTCCGTTCCGTTCCTCTCCTCTCCTCTCCTCTCCTCTCCTCTCCTCTCCTCTCCTCTCCTCTCCTGTCCTCTCCTTTCCTTTTCTTTCCTTTCCTTTTTTTAAATATAAATTAATGTCTACGATTTTTAGATTGAGCAGTGCTTTTCTCCCTCCCTTGAAGCAACACCAGTGAAGTCTTTATGGGGAGCTGTCTGCCAGAGACATTTGGAATATTTGCATTTTGATACAGCTGACCTCTCTTAGATTACAGAGCTCTACCGCAGGGACTAATCGCTGTGGAGAGTGCTATGTGGCTGATGTTTGACTGTAACATGAGCATTATCTTGCAGACTTTGGAAAACATGAAATGAAAGAAAGCTAATGCTCATTTTGCAGGCTCAGAGGAGGCACACCACTGTGCTGTGCGTGCAGGCACGCTAGAGGCAGCAGCAGCAGCAGGCACGCAGGCGGTGGGCATGGCACGGGGACTGCACTGAGGTGGATGCTGCCCACAACAGAAACGTTAATGCAATTCCAAAAGGAGAAAGAAGTGGGTCTCCTTAGGCAGTGGAGGAGGAGCTGGAACATTTATGTTTTCCCCTTTAAGAATAATCTCTTGACTTTCAGTCGGTACTCCTAGCAAAAAATGTGCTCTTTCCATTGCTAGAGGCACTCCCACTGGGGGAGCCTTCTTCTTCCCAGAGGACTCACTCTGAAGCCAACCAGGAAACTCTACACGACCCCGGGCTGGGCCACATCTAGATCCTGGGCCCTTCTCCCCTTCATCCTGAGGGCTCCCTCCGGCACAGCAAGGCCTTTCCCAGAAGCACAAGCCCCGCCATGAGCATGCAGGGAATGCCCTCCATCCGAGCCCAAAGAGAGGCCAGTGTGAGCCTGAGTCTTGGAGCTGTACCACGGTGCTCAGGATGAAGATGAAAATACGGGCAGCAGTGCTGTGATGGAGGCCACAGGTGGGAAGTGGCCAAGGGCGTGGGAAACAACAGGAAACAGCGGAGCCTGCGGAAAGGCCAGAGGCGCCGACCCGTGTTGCTTCCTAGGAAGGAATGGGGGAAACATCTGTAGTGTGACAGCCTTTCAGAGACTCTGATAGAGGACCACCAGGACTCAGTCACTGTCAACAGGACAGACGGTCACTCAAGGCTGAGTGTGTGCAAACACCACCCGGTCCAGTCTTTGGTTACTGCCCTAAATCCCCTGGAAGGACACAGTTCTGGAGGAGCCATCTTGCCGACTTAGCTCCACTCATGGCTTCTCAGGTTGGCAGGCCGTGGGAGGGGGACTGTAGGCTCTTGGCTGGGTCTGCTCTGACTGGCCTGTTCTTATGAAGCTGTTTAGCTTATCAAAGTACATCTAATAGACACCTTGACTTAAAATGCTGGCACCCACCCTGTTGATTTTCCTTCAAGTACTCATTAAAAGGTACACAATGCTCAGAATGACAGATGTGTTCTCTGCCCCCATGGAAGGACTTCCTAGGTGACAGACAGATAACAAATGCATGCGAGCAAACAAAATGCCTACTAGTCCTGACCAAAGAACTCCAGGAGGAGTGCAGGGCGCTCTGAGGAGACTCACACAGGCTCTGTGTGCACGGAAGAGTTCGATGCTCGCGGTGGTCTGAGGAGATGGGGAGGCGGCCAGGGGAGATGTGAGGGGCTCCGCTAAGCCCACGGGAGAATGGGCTGCAGCGGAGGGCGAGAGGAGAGGACAGGAAAGGCGACTTCCAGGACTGGGAGGTGGAAGAGCGGTCAGGAAGGAAAGCAATGCACCGCCTGTGGAGGAATGCGCGGCCTGGCTGCCCACCGTGCCATCAGCAGGCACACAAGTGTGGCCCTCTCCAGGAACGGGAAGCGATGCTGAGCCAGGGAAACTGGACCAGCTGGGCTGGCCGTCCAACCGGTCATCCCCGGGATCCTCATTCTCACGGTCTGCCAAGGCCATCCTGACTATAAGGTCCACGAGGAAAGGGAGGGACCTGAGCCTGCATCGCCCCAGCACCCGTCACTGCATGGGCAGACTTCGGCACAGAGCTGAGTAAAGTGAAATTCCTCCTGTCAAGTCATGCACACTTTTGTATAGGAGGCAAATTACTAGAAAGCGCATGACGATCATTAAACAAAACCGTAAAGCTAACACCATGGCAACAAACAGGCAGAGGGCCCTAACTTGCTGGCAGGTACAGGGTTCTTTATCACCTAGGTTGGGTCCTAAGGATGGGCACAAGTCCAGGCAGGACGTTCCTAACTCACGATGAACCCTGGAAGAGCAGAAGAGGAGATCTGTCCTGGGCAAAGGTGCCAAGAATAAGCAGTGGGGAGAACACAGAGACTCCCATACACTGTTAGAGAGTCTCCGAGTGAGGGAGACTCTGGAGAGAGCTAGCCTAGGCATTAGTAGTTCTCTCTGATGCTGACTTCATCAGTTAGCAGCCAAGAGACCCCAGGACATACTATGAGTGCCAAAGACTGTGCCTATATCTATATCCGTCCACTCACCTACCCATCCATCCCCCTATCCATCCATTGAATCATCCATCCATCTGTCCACCAATTTTTTCACCTACCCATCCATCATCCACCCACTAAATTGCTCATCCATCCATGCACCCATCCCTCCATCCTTCCATGCTTCCACCTACCCACCCACCCACCTACCCACCGCTCTATCCATTCACCCATAATCTATCCATCCCACATCCGTCCTCCACCCACCGACCCACCCAGCCACCCACCCATCCACATACCTACCACTTCTCTTACTTTGTGCCCCAGTGGCCACATGTTATGGCAAATACCACATCAAGGACATCATTGCTCAAAGCCAGAGGGACTTTCCCAAGCTTGCGATCCTCACACGTTGGTTGTAGAGTCTGATTTAACCAGTTGCAGACCCTACCATGGCAGTTCTAAGGATGAAATGCCTCACCAAGCACTGTTGCCTGTAAAACGGTATCTACACTCCCGGTGTAATTTAAGAAATGGGGCCAAGAGTTTGACTGCAGGAAGAAAGAGGACGCACTCTTCCACCCCACTGGAATGATTTAACGGTGAAGACGAGGTTCCCTAAGTGCTCGGTCACATCTGTCAGAGAAATATGAAAGCAACTGCAATGTAAACAGGGACAACTCACTACAATCGCACTGTAAAACACGGCATTTAAGAACCTAATATGATTATTTTAGGGCACTATGTTGACTCTCTGAGGAATCAAAATGTGTTCTTTGTTTATCTTAACACCACACAGTGCGCTAAGATTGGAAGTGAAGGTGACGGAGGAGTTAAGAGGTGGAGCACGAGAGAGAAGGGCGCTGCTCCTCACAACGGTCTCAGTTGCGCCACGCTACGCCACGCTAAGCCACGCTACTCCACACTACGCCACGCTGCAGAGCAGCACAGGCCAGGGGCTCTGCAGAGTGAGCACCCTGTCCTGACTGAGATTTGCATGAAGACAAACTGAACACAGGAATTTCTTTTTATTCAATATTTCAAATAGTTTTTCTGTTTTCTGTGAAAGGCAATGAGTATATCCTGGGCTATGAAGCCCAAGCCCTGGGGCTGGGTGACACAGATCTCTTCCCACAGGCAGGCACAAATGTGTGGACCCCACCTGCCTGTGTTGCCTGCTGCTGTGAGGAGATCATGCTCTTGGGCCCAGGGCTTCTGTGTGCGTTGTCCTGGGGTATCAGCGCTGCTCTTCTGTGAGCGCCATGGTGACAAGCGAGCCACGTGTGGCAGCCACTGCGATGGGGACGGGGTGGGCACGCTGAACTCTGGAGCGCTCAGCAGTGAAAGGAAGGCGCCTGTGACTGGTGACTGCAGAGTCGGACCTCGTCAGACATTCTTCCTTATAACCTGTAACCTTGTGTATGTTTTAATAAGAAATCCGAGAAGCGTGTTTCTAATTCATTTACACTTAAGTCATTAAAATTTAGTTTTGTAATAACTTTCCCAGCTTCCCAGGCCTTTAAATTATTTGAGTCTTTTATCTTTGTAGCAGAAAAGTCACATTTTATCACTAATAAGTTAAACTCTGCCCAGAAAATAGGAATCTGATTCTAAAGCCTGTGTTCAGGAAGTTCAGATTTATTTAAGTCGGGAAATCTAACTCTGAAAAACGTCCTCTGATCCTAAACAAAATATCTCTCAGTGCTTCTTTTCTAAGATATAAAGCACAACAAAATGAAAAGAACTATTTTTGGTGGCTTTCTTTTATGCATTTTCAGCGATGCATTCTAACCAGAAGTACAGAAAGAGCTCACACAGAATCCAAGATTTCACCCCTTTGTTCTTAACTAAATGCTGGATTGACTGGAGACACAGCTACCACAGACAAGAGTGGAGCAGAGGCCACCTGGTGGGCTTATGTGTGCAGAGGTGCCCTGGGTAAGCCTAGGCTCGGGAGCCTTGGAGGATCTTTGATAACCATAATTTATTTATTTACTTGATGCACTTGGTACAGGATCTTGCTAAACAGCTCAGATGCCTAGTGATCCTCCTGTTTTCTGCCTCTACAGTGCTGGCATTACAGGCATGCACCACCACACCCAGACGCTGTGGTTGGCTCAGCCCGCCCCGGGGGCAAGGCCAGTGCAGCATGTGGTGCTCAGGATCGAACCCTGGTCCCTGCACTTGCCTAAGCAGGTGTTTCGTCTGCGGTGCTATCTCGATTACATTTTACCTAGCACTGTTGACAGCACAAATGACCGCACTGCTCCAGGGCAGGGGTGCCCGGAGGCGTCTTCAGGCTGACTTCCGTCACCTCTTGCCTCTCTCCGCTACTGCCTTTCGTCCATCAGATCTCTCTCCCTCCTGCTGCCTCTCGGTCCTTTTCCCACTGCTGAGTCTTGGAGTGGCCTGGGTGCCCATCAACAGACAGCTGCATGCAGAAGGCGTGACCGTCCACAGCCGGGCACTGTTCTCCCACCAAGGAGGATAAACTTGGAGGTAAACGGAGGCACCTCGAGCCCGTAAGTAGGCGAGAAAGGAATCCGGCGCACAAGCTTAAATACAGCGTGGTTTCTCTCCTGAGAAACCCGAAGGACAAATAAATTGCAGAACAGCTGCTGGGTCTTTGTACGCAGAGCAGAGACGCCGTCAGAGCTCTGCACGCCCCCTGCCATCTGGCGTTGCAGACACTCCGCGCCAGGTCCTGGGATGTCTTCTCTTCTCTTTTCTGTATTCCAGCGATGAGCCGTTGTTTTTCCTGGCCTGTCGCGTCCAGCCCGCGTACAACGGCTGGGCTCCTCTTACTGTCTCTCCCCTCCTGCCGACTCTGCTTCCCTTTTATCCCTGTCTGGGGAGGGGACTCTGGGGCACTCGGCGGCAGACAGCGGGAAGCAGAGCTGCTGCAGACACGGCCGCCTGGCCCCTGAGTCGAGTCTTGCTCCGGCACCACCTCTGTGGAGCGGTACTCTGCTCCTGGTTTTGGTCCACAGAAAGGAATCACCGTGTTCCTCTCTCCCCAGTTAGAAGTCTTTGGGGAACTTCATGTCAGTTGTCAAGCGTAAATTACTCACAGTAATACAGAAATGTCCATTGGACCGAAGAGTCCAGGGAACGTCTGCTCTAGAGTTACAAGAGAAGAAAACAAAGAGAAGCACCCGGTTGCTTCTTGTCCCCTGCCAGGCCTCTAACCCTCAGTGTAGCTCCGTGCCGTAAACACGCTGCTTCCAAGTCGACTTCTTCCAAATTTATGAGGTGCATTCCCAGATATTTTCTGCCATTTTTCTAACAAGTTGTGCTTTGAGAAAATAACACATCCTACGCTTTGCATTTATAAACTCAAATTCACTTGAAATTCAGGAGCCTAACACTCCCATTTTTCCCACTCAGGAGTTGCATCTCGTGAGGTCCAGTGAGACCTAAGGTGAGCCGCGGCTGTCCCTGCCCACTCGTGGGTCCAGGCTGCTGTGGAGGGCGGGCACCCACGCTGTGCTCTCCTTGTTCTAAGCCTAAGCTCTCACGGCTGCTTTCATTTCCCGTCTGTCTCTGCAGGATTAGAGCATGGGCCCGGCAGACGCCCGCCAGACAGATCCAGGGCACAGCAGAGGCTGGGCCAGCTTTGTCCTCTGCCTCTGAAGTTGCACTGAGGATGTCCTCTGTGTGTGTAGAGACTCCTGTCAGCTGACATGGCGCAGGCTTGGGAAGAGAAACGAGTTTAGGGCTCTTTCTGCAGAAGCTGGGTCACACTTTACAGAGTTTTTATATTTTATCCTAAATGTGGACACTGAACTGAAAGGAAACTAAAGCAGGAGAGGGCGGCAGAATTCCACTGCTGTTGTCAGCAACCGCTAGTAATTATGCTTTATGAAAGCTTTTCTGACATGATTGTTTCTATAATTAATAATCAGACAGTACAATTGTGGTCACTGTTGCTTCAAGCTGTAGCTTAAGCAGACTTAAAATACTAGCATTGCACAATCTTAAGGTGCCATTGGGCACGTGTTTCAGTAGAACATAAGTTCATTTGAATGATAATACGGTAAGCTTTGCTTTGCCTAATTTTTTCATATCCATTTCATATACAGTAAATTTATTCAAAGTGTGGCAGAACAGTCGGTAGATAAAATTCCACGTTCACTGTCTACTGACAGGCGGTAGCTCAGACTGTGCAGTATGATGGAATGAAACCAACCGTCTTAGGAGGACTGGGGTGTCCCGCTCAGCGCTGGTGCCGAGCTGTCACCTACGTGTTGCAAAGCAGCATCGCTTTGTCTTCCTACCAGCAGCCGCCAGGAGTGCATTAAATGTTAGGACTACAGAACCAGAAGTCCTGGGAACTTGGCTTTGCTGAACCCACAATCGCAGGACGCGGGTGAGCCTCAGCCTGCTCTCCCTTGCCTAGGGGTCCTTTGGCAGCTACAGCTCCTGATGCCAACTCTTCCCAGGCTGGGACTTGCCCAGAGCGATGCCATGTATCACTCACTTTAGGAAGACAATCTCTCCCAGCAGTCAGAAGCTCTGACCCGCCCTCTTGTTTCTCAGGGGACTTGGCCTTGTTAGTAGGTGCTCATTAAAGTGCCTCACACCGGTGAGGGGCAGCAGATGAACGTGCTCTGCTTCAGGTCTGCTTGCAGTGCCTGCTAAGTTGAGTTAAGCCCCTCTGTCTCCTGGCTGTTGGTCTCTGTAGATAAGGGTGACAATACCGCAACCCCAACCACCTTCTGTGTTCCGGAAGGAAAGCGCTCACCACAGGGAGAGTGAGATAAGCCTGACTTGACCCTCAATTCCTATTATAAGAAATGGAGAAGAACAGAAGGAAAGGAAGAGCAAGTCAACTTTAATTGATGATGGCAGGGCGAGGAGGCTTGTTGGTCCCTGCCTAACTAAGGTGCTATGTTCAATTGGCGGGGACTCGGGGCTCAAAGGAAGGGAACGGCATCCAGGAGTGGTATCTTCAGAGGGTCTCTGACAGGCCTGTGAGGTCACTGCGCAGCATGTGAGGCTTCAGCCCAGGGCCAGGGCTCGGGACAGTGCTGCCGCTCCCCTGTGCGGTTTTCAGTTCTTGGCCATCAAATCCCCCATTTCAGCTTCTCAGAGTGAGTGAATGGCTTTGCCAGGCCTGGGTTCTTTTAAGGGACATTTGATAGGGTAGTGGCGTCCATGACAAAAACACACTTGCTTAGATGACTTCAGCCCAAGCAATAAGTGGAAATTTTCTCTCCGCAACTTATGTGGTTATTTGGGACAAGGGACTGTGTCCAGGAAGGACTATGATGACCCAGCCTGACAGCGTCCAGCCAGGCAAGGCACAAAGAAAGCCCTAAGTCCAAGGAGAAGGCCTGCTTCCCTGGGTCTGCCGTTAGGACAGGAGCGAGCACCCCGGGCATGCTGCCATGCCCAGAAGGTAGTGCCGGGGCACCTGAGGCCCTGCACGTGCAAGTGAGCAAAGCTGCCTGTACAGCAGACATGGGTAAGAGGAGACGTAGACCAATGCCAAAATGGGCAAAGACAGAATAGTCATCTTTCTGTGTTTATATAAAGCTACTGACCGTTTTGCTGATGAAATCAAACAGGCAATAAAAAAAGTGTTTTTAGGAACCTGTGGGGACCACACTGTGAAGCAGTCAGAGATTGGTGGCAATGTGGGAGGAGAGGTTTGAGATTGCTGAGGAGAGTGTGAAATTCTCCAGGCTGGCTGTGATGGCTATGCTACACTCAGGCTTCGGAGGAAGGGCGCGGCAGAGGCGAGGCTGGCAGCCCTGGGTTTCCCAACGCTGAGGCTGGGCCGGTGGAAACGCATCTGCACAGGTCTGGGGGTGGGGTCGGTGCCCGGGGAGGCCCTTGGCTGGGACCTGACTGCACAGCTGTCCCTCCAGACCCAGGGCTTCTGGAGGCTGAGGCAGGATAACTACAACCGAGTCCTGCTTTGGCAATTTAGGGAGACCCTATCCCCACCAAAAAACTGAAATTAAATAGAAGGGCCGGGATGTAGCTCAGTGGTAGAGCATCCTCAAGTTTTATCCCCAGGGCTGGAAAAAAATAAATAAATAAAAGAGAAACGCCAGGGAGGAAGGGTGCCAGGGGAAAGACGTCTTCCCTTGGTCTGAGCTGGGTGACCTCAGCTCTAGTCACACCTGCCTTCTCTTACTCTCCTTCCGCCTCACTAAATTCACCATGCTCCCCCCAAGCACTCTGGGAGACCCCGTGGCAATGTGCTGTGCCTTAGGCTCTGTTGTTCTCCCTCAGGCACCATGAACATTAGACAGCAGGGCTGCTGGGGTGTGGGGGTGGGGCTCAGCACACCCACACCTGGGGCGGCCCAGGGGCAGCGCATGCGCAGAGGCCAGGCCAGGCCACGCCTAGGCCCCGCCCACGCGACTCACCTCCGGTCAGCATGAGCGCGCACTTGCACATGCAGTTGTCGTGGTCCGCGTCCTTCGTGCTGAAGTCAGCACCGTGCAGGACCAGGCTGCTCTGCTTCCCCGCAGTGCCTGTGTGGCCTTTCAGATACAACCTGCGGGGGACAGGCAGACGGGGAGGAGGTCAGCCACGCACAGCTGGGCAAGAGCTGGGGACCAGCTGCAGCCTGTTTAAGTTTCTCAGCATCTTCCCGGGTCTTTGAACTCAGTCCTTTAGCCAAATGGCTCTCTGAACTGAAAGTCAGAAGAAAAGATAAAAGCAAGCAAGAGCCAGGGGGAGGGGGGAGGGGGGGAGGGCAGGCGCAGTCTCTAGATTAAGTCAGGTAAGACTCCAAGGCATTTCTTTCACTGCATATAAACTCGTAGTTCTCTGACGAAGCCCGACTCAGAAAAAAGGACTGTGGCTGAGGATGCAGCTCAGCAGCACAGTGCCTGCTTGGCAAGTCCAAGGTCCCAAGTTTGATTCCCGGTACCAAAAGAACACACACACACACGCGCACACACACACACACACACACACGCTGGGGGTTGTTCCTTATCACAGGCACTCATATCAGATGAAAACACCCTGTACAGCATCAGGGCAGCTGCTGCCCAGTGGCGCCTGCTGCCCTGAGTGGAGTCCAGGATGAAAGCGACCCCCCACACACCTCCAGAAGGAGCCCGGCCGTGCTGTTCCTTAACCCTTGCAGGGCTTTGTGGGTAGAGATCACAGCTTCTGAACTCAGAGGGCTAGGCTGAAGTGCCACCCAGAGCAGGGATGCTCACAGCCTGTAGTCCAAGTGCAGGGCTGACCTAGAGCTGCCCAGCGGGCTCAGACGCCCTGGACCTAATGTGCTACAGGAAACCTGGAGCCCAAGCAAACCATATAACTCATCCGCCGCCAGGTTTTGCCGGTTGGATGACGGGTAGAGCTTCTGCGAGCAGGAGTGCAGACAGCTCTAAGGGGAGCTTCTATTTTCAGCTCTGAGAAGCAGGCTAAAGGTCACTGGTGAGGCGAGGCAGGGGGCGTGGCTTGCTTGCTCCCAGTGCTGACTCAGGGCCGGTTCACTCAGGCTGTGCCTGCCCCAAGGGGATGTCTCCTTGGGGAAGACTTAGGGAGCCTGTGATCAGCCTGCGTCCTGGGAAATGTCATCTTCGACATCTCTGCCTTCCAGATCCACCCTGAGGTCTTAGAGTGATACCCCACAGAGGGGGTCCAGAGCTCACACGCTCCTTTAAGGGCACCAGCGAGCCTGGTGGTGCCCACTCACAGCCACGGAGGGTTACCGTGGGGCCTAGCCTTGTGGTCTTGCAGGACAGATTTCCACACAGAGCCTCGTCGCCTTGAGAAAGCTGCTCGCCTGGCGAGCGCAGGGCCTGAGCCAGATGTACACCTCTCCACGGCTGCAATGCTCCAGCCGCGATGGTAGGGACCTTACAGACTGAGCTCTTTCGGGATGGGCTTCGGCACATGGTGGCTGTCCACAGGGTACCCCTCCACAGGCTGGATGCACTGCTTACACTAGTAACAGGGAGCAGGAGGGCTGCAGTCGGAGCCTCACATCAGACAGCTGTTTCTTTGGATGACAGAGGCAAAAAGAACGCACGATTGTATGTATTTAAAAAACAAGTCCAAGCCAAGCAGCAGAGCTGGACAGCTGCTGTTGTATTTCTAGTATTCTGGGGGATCTTCACACTTTTTTCTTTCTGTATTTTATAGAAGGATCTACAGGGTGTTCAGGGTCTCACTACTAGGTCAGACTCACAGTGATCTGCCTGTTTACAGCCTCCCAAGAGCTGGGATTACAGGTGCGCACCACCACGCCCAGTCTCAATTGCCATCTCAGCATGCCCCCAGGTCGGGGCCAGCACAGCAGCTCCAGGGACTGAACCCCAGGCCCTGAGCCTGTTTGCAGGTGCATTGACCCGCTGAGCTATTTGGCCGGCCCTTAAGCCTCATACTATTTTCCGAAATGGCTTCACTGATTCGCTGCTCCAGCTATACTCACACTTGCGTTGGCGCCATACACTGCAAGACAAGGAAGAGCCTGAATGCCGGGAGTGCTGAGTGGACGAAGAGCATGCGGCAAAGGTCCACAGAGCAGCGCTACACGGCGCCACAGCACGGAGAAAACTGCAGAAAGGCCGAGAGGTGGAAGCCAGGCCTGGAAAGGGCAAAATTTCTCTGATCTGTAGACTCAAAAGGAATGAATCTCAGTACCAGGTCAGAGCGATGGCGGCCATGGGAAGCTGGAGAGAGGAACAAGAAGCAGCGCCTAGAGAGGAGGCAGCACGAGGGAAAGCCTGGAATGTAGCTGTGTGCCACCTTGGGGTGCACAGTCCCGGCGAGCCAGGGCTCTGAGCACACGGAAAGCCCCAGGCCGGGGCCGGCTAGGTGCAGGAGGAAGAGACAACAGCGAGAACCAGGCCTCGCAGGCCCGAAGCGCTGGGCGGAGCCTGGCCTTCATCCTCCATGGTCCAAGGAATAGCTACAGGGTGGAGAAGAGATGGGCCTGAGTGGCCGCCGTGGCTCTAGCTTGGGCGCTTGACGAGGATGCCGTTCCCAGAGAGAGGCTGCGAAATTCACGGCCCAGATGAACTTGGAGTTTCTCTTGCAACAAGGACGGAGAAGGAAAGGAGCGTGGCTGTGGTGGGGCTGCCTTATGAGAAGCAGACAGAGGATGCACTCGCCTGGATCAGGGACCCAAGGCTGTATCTATTGCCTTGATCCTATGTGGATTTGAAGTTGAAGTTCTGTGTTTCAGAAAATACTCCTGTGTTGTGTATAGGGTCTGAATAACTCAATCTGCCACTCTGAAAGTTACTACAGCCACAAGCCTTGAAGTCAGGGGAGGGAGGTAAACTGGTCTCAGCATGCGGGAGACTAGGGTCCCACCTTAGGCCTCCTGACACAGCGAAGTGCACCGCCAGGTGCTCACAGCGACACCTGCAGGTGACCCTTCACCCTTCCACGCGGGACAGCATAGGTGCGCCAGTGCTGCAGGCAGCCGCCCCTTTCTGTCTTCACAAAGCAAGGCCAGCGTCTGGAGCCCAGCCCCGGCACTGCGCAGGACACCCCGGCCTTCTGCACCATGCTGCTGTTGCCCAGAGGAGCCGTTCTGTTGTGGCACAGTCTCTGCTCCTGTCGCAGCACCGCTATCTATATACCAGCCTGATCTTCCTCACCAGATCGTGCATTTAACAAGAATTGTCCGTGCCTTAGCCATCTCGGGAGCCTCCACGGGCTCTGTGCGTAACAAGCATTCGGCCAACGTTTATGGAGTCAGCTACGCACTAAGCGTTGCAGTTGTTCAGGACCAGAGCTTTCTCATCTGCAGCCACGGCTCGTGTGTGGCGATGATTCAGCTCCAACAGCGCAGTTATCTCTTAGCATCCAAGTCCCCGAGCGTTATGTTCTCCTGATTTGAAATCTACTCGATGTTACAGACTGGCAGCCTGCTCCTATCATGCTGGGGCACTGTACCCATGGGCATGGAATAAGCTTGTGACTTCCTGCAGACAAGAGCGTAGAGCGGTAACTCGCGCAGTGACCCGCTAAAGTAAACGCCGGAGCCCACTGGAGCGAGGAAAGCGGTGCATTTCATGAAGGAGCTCACATCTGTACAAACGTCCTTCCTGCTACACAGCTTTCTCTGGAACCCAGGCATTTCGTCTTTTGAATCTGCCTCAAACATTTTATGTGCTTTTCTAGAGAAAAAACAAGCAGAGGAAAGCACAAGGCTTTCTTCACGACGATCTGCAGAAGCTCTGTGCGGCGGTGCCGTGTGGGACCCCCGCTCACGGGCTGGAGACGCACTCTCTCCCTGACCGGCCCCCAGCAGAGCAAACTGTGGATGCATTTGCAAGAGCTTGTAAACGTGAGTCAGGGAGTGACTAGGGCAGCCATGAGGCGAGCCTGGGGTGCTCGGAGAAGGGACAGGGGCCTGGCAGGCGTCGCGTGGCAGGCGAGCTGCTTTCTCCAGCGGCAGCCTGTGCGCAGGCGCAGAGGTTCTGGCGACATCTTGGGACCTGAAGGCTCTGAGAAGTGGAACGGTGGGTCTTGTACGGATGGATGAATCCGCGATTTAGGATGCGACCGAGAAGCACAGAACCCCACGCAGAAATCCCAAGCAGGAGCTGGTGGCTCGCGTAGCACAAGTACGCAAGGAAAAGAAGTCAAGAATACGCCAGCGACGGAAATTCTCGCTTCTCCGCACACTTGCAGTATGAGTAAGCCCGTGAGAGGCAGCACGGCTGCAAGCGGGCGGCTCCCTGCGCGGCACGCAACCAGGTGAGCGCGAAGCTCCCCAAGCAGGATGGCTCGGGCCCTCCGAGTGTCAGGCGCCCCTGGGGGCAAAGCTTTCACAGCAGCGGCATCTAGCAGTGCCGTGGGGATGAAATAGGGCTGCACCCCCTTAGAAGGATGGCTTCCTGCAGCGCTAATAGTAGAGAAATCAAAGAACATAGACTCCCCTAAGCAGTAGCCACAACGTGCACAGACCTAGATACACAGGAGCTGCGTGAGCGGCTCAGCCTGAGACAAAGACACACGGTTGCGTTGCTGACTGAGGCGTAGCTTGATGTCCGCTCGTCTCAGCCTGGACACAGTATGAAGAGCAGTCCTCTCATTCAGCTATTAACCCGAGTCCACCAAAACCCCAGCCTCTCAGAACCCCGTGATGTAGGGTTGTGTAGCAAGATGCTTTATGAGTTCAGTCCAGCCACCTTGGGAGCATCCCTGCTTTGCTCACATCAGGGTAACAATCCTTGCAGGCCACCCTGTCGGCTTCTCTGGCTCTGCAAACCTTGTCCCTTCTGAGCTTCGTTACTTGGTGTCCTTTTTCGTCTGGCAGAGTTGGGTCATGGAAGAACCACCAGAATTTGTGTGTGTTGATGCAGGCACTGTGCTGAGGACAGGATGTTATGTCAATATTATTTCACTTGCCTCCTAAGCCTCTGGTGCCCTGGGGAGGTGCCCTGCTTATCGGTGCCCACACCGGCGACGGCGCTGAGACTCTGCGCTGTGAGTAAGGAAGCTTTGCTGCCGGAATTGTGGGCAGGCTCAGCTTCGGAGCATCTGGCTTCCCTCGCTTTCTGATTGCAGAGTGACTGCCTCGGGTGTGAGCGTGGTCACACAGGTCCCAGCGGTACACCGAGTCAGGCAGGAAGCTCTGATGACACGCATTTTCAGTGTTGCCCTCCACTCACCAATTCTGTTTGAAGGAGCTCGCTCTCGGCACTGGGAGCCTCATCGCAAGTGATGTCAGAAGCATGTTTCTCAGCGCTCCTCAGTGACAGACAGGAAGCTCGTAAATGTTCAGAGCACAGGGGAAGTTAGCGAGGTACAGTGGCACATGCCCAAGTGCGAGAGAAGCACAGGCAGGGAGAACGCAAACTCAGGGCCAGGCTAGGTTATTTAGTAAAACCGTGTCTCACGTAACATTTGAAAAGCACTGGGGAATAGTTCAGTAGGAAAGCACCTGCCTAGTGTGTGAGGCTACAAGTTTAATTTTCAGTAATATGTGCATACATATATACATATATACATATATTCCATAGAGATTGTTCATCCAAAGGAAACAGTGGCCCCAACCACGGTGCCTTCAGCCGCTTCTGCTCCTGCTGACAGGGATGCTCTCTGTCGGACATTAAGATACCTATTTTATTCATGAGATCTGCACTGATGAAACTGTATTCCCAAACTTTAGAGATACATACTGTGCAGAGTGTCTGTTGCTAGTAAAATAAGTAAATAAAAGGTTCTTCCCTTGTTCCTTTCCTTTTCTAAGATTTCATTTCATAGCCAAGTGCCCAAATGAATTATGAGGCCCTGAGGTCCCTGGAGATCACTGAGTTTTCTCTACACACTTCAGCTCTGGGGTCCGCTGTGAGCGCTCAGGAGGTACAAAGCAGCAGCAGCAGCAGCAGCAGCAGCAGGCATGGCCCGAGTGGGTGCCCCGTGCTCTATCCTCTTACCCCCAGCTGTGGGCCTTGCCCCGCCCATCCCAGCCTGTCCGTAGCTCCGGGACCTGAGGCTACTCCATGCCCAGTGTTGCCCTGACACCAGCTGTCCTTCACATCCTCTGTGTCTCTGGAGTGACCATTGATCCTCTGCATGGCACCCTCGCTGGCTGGTAGCCTCTCCTGCCAAGGCCTCCCTGCAATGTCACATGGTTATGCACCCACAGGAGACTCAGGACAGGTGACGTGGGGACCGTCATAGGATGGCTTAGGGCTGCTTCCAAGAGGGGAGCTGGCAGTGAGTCTGTAGGATGCAGGCTTCAGAGTGCTGCTGCTCCTTCCTTAGCAGAAATCCTCTGTGATCCTGAGGCAAACGGCCCCAGGATCTTTGTGTTCATTGGCCCTGAAAACCTCCAGACTAGAGAGAAACATTAATCTGCACTAAATCAGAGGATTTCCTGACCCTGAGAAGGTGCTCAGTGGCTCCATAAGAGCTGGTGAGCATCTGTGCTTCAGCATTTCCTGCTAGTGGAGGTACCAGACCCTGTCTGCTTAGGAGATAATCATGCAGGCACACACACACACACACACACACACACACACACACACACACACACACACACACACACACACTTAGCAAAAATAAGGTGCTAGCAAACCGGATACATTATTTGTAAAATCCACATAGAACTACCAGAACCCTTGAGTTTGCAAGTAGCGGTTGAAGAGGACACAAGTCGCCAGCTGACTCTCCATGTTTTTGTACCATTTTCATCCCCAAGCTGCTGTAAAAATAACTTTCCCTTTAGTATTTCAACATAATCCACTACTGGTTCCAGGCAGGGCCATGGAGCCAGAGTCAGAGAAATGAGAACTATTTCACCAAGAAAAGTGAGATGAATTTTCCAGTTCCTACAAAATTGCAGAGCTCAGGTTTACATGTGATGCTCAAGAGAAACTGTTCACCCCGCGTGATTTTGTTTTGTCCTTAAAATACATCAGGGCATGAGAATACTTTAATGATTAAAGAAAAACCGGGTTGTGCAGCTGGATGGACCTCAGATTTGCCTCCTCTGTTTACTCCTGAGGATCTGAGAGCTGGAAGAATGAAGCAATGTGTCCAAGGTCATCTAGAAAGGTGACTCCCGATCCGAGCTCAGAGGTCACATCTCTGGATTCCCAGCACAGCGTTCACACACTCCGCCAAACTCCTTCCCAGTAAGGAATGTGGCCCAAACAAACTTGGGAAAAAAACAGTATTTAATGGCCAAGTTATTGTCAAGGCTGTTATTACAATTTTTGCCCAAATATTCCATTCACCTTCTCCAGTAGAACCTTCTCCCCCAAAAGCATTTGGTAGCTATCAGTTGTTCAGCTTTTCAGTTTTTGAGGTAGGGCCTTGCTATGTAGTTCGGGCTGGTCTTGAATTTTACTATGTGGCACAGGTGGGCCTTGAACTCATGGCAATTTTCCTGCCTCAGCTTCCTGAGTGCTGGTTTATAGGCATACACCAGCATGTCTGGTTTCAAGTAGCCAGTTTTAACCTTTCAAATACATCTCTACCCAGTAAATCATATACAATGTATAATATGAATATCCACAAATGTGCAAGACAAGGGCTACAGCTAGAACACAATTGCGATAGGCATTATAAATTATTACCTGTTATTATTCAGCCTCAACTAGTTCAAATTTTCTATAGGCTCAAAGGGACTCACTTCATTGTCTCTGATACAAGATTTCCTAATAAAGCTAAGCTTACTGAACTTTAGGAAGGAGATGGACCCCAAGACTTAGAACAGCCCTCTAATAAGCCGTGCTCACAAAAACCCTTTCTTACATTAAAACTGGTAGTTTTGTGCAGTTTCTTTTTTCTTCTTGAAAATGATGTAACTAAATTTATTTCCAGTTGGTAAATCCTACTTTTTTAATTGTAACAATACAATGCCATAGTTTTAAACAATGCTTCGCGAATGTGTGGGGCACCAGCAAGAGGAAGACCCAGAAGACGCAGTCCCAAAGACCTATTTAGACTTGATCCACTCAGTGTGTCTCATACATTATGACCATTTGAGAGTTGTTTTAAAGATTACCAAAAAGCACTGATAAAGTCTCAAACCATGAGTTTTGTTAATGTTAATAATTAGGTAGTCATTTGATTGACCAGAGCTGATTAATAGTAGTTATTGATTGATGGGGGTGTGTGGCAGCCTTTCCCATGTAGAATGAGACTATAGAACCCTGGCCACAAATGCAGTGCCTGAACTTGGCTTCCACCCTGCATCCAGGGTGCAAAGGAGATTTGGGGAGTAATGAAGAGGGATAACAGTGCAGATCATAGCATTAGAATTTTAATAGACTAATTATAAATGTATTAGTGCAGTAAACACCACATTTTAGAAGTTTAAATGTCTTTCATATTTTATGTGGCCTTCAAGCTTACCAAATGTGCAGCTGCTTGTATATCTTCCTGGGTACAAGAGAATGTCAACTTGGACAAGAAAGCTGGGCGTGAAGGTTGTGTGTGATTTGCTGCGGGCACAGCTGGACTGTGCTGTGCCCACTCAGTTAACCTGGCAACTTCACCCAGAGCTCCCGTCCTGGCACAGCTCTGGGTTCCATCGACCCACAGGGAGCTCCAGGTGAGAGCCAGGTGGCAGCAGCAAAGCAGTGGCTCAGGCCAGGGGATGTGGTCTCAGGGTGACATTCAGGGCACAGACACCCAGCTGGGTTCCCGATGTGGGCCACCATCCAGTGCTGCTGTAGGTGGGGACCACATTCTGTGAAGCACCCCTGTCCTGCACCTTCGACTTGGTGAGTTGGCTGTCCTTGGTTTCTCTGTCAGTCCCGGCTGGCCCACCAGACTGGGGCTGCGCATTCTCCTTCACCTCACATCCGCAGGCCTCCTCCTGGCTGCCTTCCCGAGTGAGCACGACCGATAGAGCCGCTTTGGCTTTGCAGATGATAAAGCCAGACATCTGCATGGGTCTGCAGCTCCGACTGTCTCAGGGCTTTTCCTAATTGATGATAACATCTCTTAAAGGCCACCGTTAGCTTATTATATTTCAGTACTGCTTGTCTTGGTGGTGGCTATTGTTCTTCAACTCTGTTTACATGCAGTTACTGGGATGGGGTCATGAGGTATAGGGTGTGCAGGTGGGCAGCAGGGGGGTGGGGCCCAGGGCAGGGAGGCGGTGGCCAGCTGCAGAGCTTGCGTGCCTCATGCTGACCTGCGGGGATCTGAACCCTTTCTGCGTGTTTTGGAGAGGAGGAACCAAGCAGGATTGGAGGGAAAGTCACCCCAGTGGCAGCGCAGAAGAGAAACTCAAGAAGGTCAAGACAAGGAGAAAGGCTCCCCAGCCTTGCAGCGTTAGATGCCTGGGAGGCGCTCGACAATTGCACACCGGGTGTGTGAGTGTAGATCACAGCGCCCTCAGATCACTGCTGTTACTGGACCATACCCCTCGGGTTCTGTGGAGTTTCTTTCCCATTGTGAAAATTACCCTTACCCTTAGAGGCTAAGAGTTAAATATGTGCAAAACACACACACACACACACACACACACACACACACGCACACACGCGTGCGCGCACTCCTCTGTCTATACACAACACCTAGCCACACTGAGGCATAGAAATAGTTATCTCCTCTTCATGTTAAAGTTAAGTCTGTATATTGTGACTACAGCTAAAAGGATTTTCAGAACATACTTTCTAAGATTCAATTTTTAAACAAGAAAATGTCTGAATTTAATTCAAAAGAGGAAATATATAAAAAAAATCAAAAACTCGGTAACATTAAAAAAACTCAGTACAATTCCTTAGTACTGGGTTTAATTTAGAATTCAGTTGAATTGGGCAAATGAATGGATCACTATTGGTTCCCCACTCCTAAAATGTGTGTAATAATACCTATCACCAAAGACAATTGAAGCTTTAACTAATCAACACGTAAAAACAATTTCATTAAGTACAAACTGTTACAGTTACGGCTTATTTAACAACCCACTTGGTGCCCTTCAGATCTGTGGCCCAGGTGTGCTGTTGCAACCCACATCGCCTCTGGGACTCAGGACCTGCTGTGTTTGCACAGTGCGGAAGGCACTGGGGAGGCCCACGGCAGCTGCTCCTGCAGCGTGGCACAAGATCTTGGCAGACTGAATTGTGCCAGTTACCGCATGGCAGAAAGTCACACAAATGAAAACAAAGCCGTGAAGATGGAGCTTCCTTTACCTTCTCTCTGTCCTGAATGTGGTAGCTTGAGTGCGGTTCCTCCGTTAGCCACCAGCTCCATGACTGCCTAACTGAGGGAGCGAGGCTCAGCCTCTGGCCTGGAGGGCCTCGGGCAAGCGGAGTGCTTCTAGCTTGGCTGGTGTGCCCACATGGGCGTCCCAGTTGGAAAGCAGAAGTGGGCAGAGGGAAACACTTCCAGGCAGAGGCCCGCAGAGGCCGGCAGACCAGGAGCAGCCACTGGGGAGCAGACCTACGGGTGGGTGGCCAGGTTCGCCTTCAGGCTGTCCTCCCATTTCCTTTGCAGGACAGGGAGCTCGGTATGCAGAGGGAGCAATGACCTCTGTTGCCAGCACAGGCTCCGTGGCACAGGGGGGTCTGCTTTCCCACTTGAGGCCAACTCACAGCCTCTACCTGACCGCACGAGAAGGCGTCACTGTAGAGGGATTTCCTGCAGGCCCCAGCAGGGGTGGGCAGGAGCACGGGTTGGATCCCAAACTTCCTCACAGAGGCATTCCACAGATACCACACCACACAAGTGGGGTCACCAGGCTTTCTCCCTCCTTGGGAAAAAATATCATGTATTTCTCATCTCTCTCCTCCCTAAGCCAGAGGTTTGAGATGAAATTGCTAAGTTCCTTCTATCTTCATAACTCTGAGTCTGAAGGTCCACAAGTCTCTCAGGAAAGTGAAGTGGGATCCCCGCAGTGCCTGCCTCTGAGGCCTTGTGGGACTTCCTTTCTGATCTTGGATCAGATGCTGACCTTAGATGGATGCACATGGATGAGAGCAGAATTGTACATGTGAATGGAAAGATGTGCGTGGTGGGCCACGGAGGGCAGTGCCCCTTCCTTACCAGGGCCAGAAGGACTCTGGCCCCCTCCCTGAGGCTTCAGCAGAGCCGGCTGCCTTCCCAACCTGCCTCTGTGCTCCAACACCACAAGCGTATGCATAGGCATCACACCCACACACCCTCGCATGATACCCGCACACACAACCACTCAGGCGGAACTGAGAAGCGTTTAGGAAGCGAGCCAAAGCAAATCTCCAGGAGCCTAGAAAAAGCCCAGTCTCATTGTTTGCTGGTGCTGTTGTCGGGCTGTCTGACGGGAGCCAAGTTTCATGTGGTCTCAAGTTTCAGGTCAAAACATTTACATAAGAGCACCCCTGATGCTCAACAGTGGTTTTCCTTGTTATGAAGCCCTCTAAATATTGACCTCCTTGGAAACACGTCCTGGTACACTTCATTGCTTTTTATGCATGTCTCCTCTCTGGTTTCTCGAGTTGCCACGAAGTCCACCCTGGCGGCACCCCCTGAGACTGTCAGGTCCTTAGACCTGCTTCGCATCTTCTGTTGTGGTGACATCACCACTATTTGTTGGGAAAATGACTGCGTCTCCAGGGATCCAAGCCCACACACACTCTGTCAAAGTGGCATGAGCCGCGCATGAAAGGGATGCAGATTTAAAGTAAAGAATGGTGCGTCTTGGAAAGACACCGCTGCTCTGCGGCTTTCGTCACTGCAGTTCGCAGGGCCCTTCGGCAGCCACGCGGTGATGCTTCTAGAAACGGCGTAGGAACTGGCAGTCGTCGTCTTTCCGACTAATTACGGCGCTACCACAGGCAGCCCACCCAGGGACTGCAAAGCGGCGCGCGCTGCCCAATCCTTAGAACTGTGAGTGTTACCGCGGTGTTCCTGGTCCTTGGGAATGCCAAGCAGGCGTGCGAGGTCCTCGGTGGCGGTGGCAAAGCACACCCCAACATCTACAACCTTGGACCCGTCCCCGACTGCCATAAGGCGGGCCTGAGAGAGTTCTGAGAACAGAGTTGTACACTCAAATTCCTAAGCCATTTAATTTTTTTTGTTCTAGTGTACAAGTTGCTCATTTAGAAGTGTAATCAAACATTTAAAATTGTTAGTTTATTTTTGCATGTCTGTGAAGGCTGGCTGCCTAAGAGGGAGTTTCTGCCTTTCTCCTCCTCCCTTGCCAGACCCCCCAGGTTCTGCGGGGCCGCCTGCGGACCGCGCAGCTGCCCTCCGTGCCTGCGCGCTCTCCGACGCGACCCCCTGCCCCAGCCCGACCCTCGCCTACCTGTAGTTCTGCTTCTCGTTACCGATGTGGAACCTGTCGTACTGCGAGTGCGCGCGGTTGCCCTCCCAGTCCAGCAGCTCGACCCTCAGCGTGTACTGCCTGTGGCTGGTGATGGCGAAGATGAACTCGTTCCCCAGCCAGTACTCGCCCGATGGGTTCCCGAAGCCCTGCAAGGAGGACGGAGGAGGACTGGTCAGTGGGGAGGGAAGCGCACGCCTGGGTCGGGCACCCGGCTCCGGGTGCCAGGGTCTCCGAACGTGACGGCAGTCGTGTCTCTGGATTCTGCAGCCTTTATTTTCTATCACTGGCATCCGTGGTCTCCTGCTGCATTTCTCCCCACTGAGCCAATTGTGTACTTGTGATTATGGTAAAATTTCTGCTAATCAGATTCACATGAATGAGGTGTTTTTCAGTGAAATGAAATGGGCTCACATGTTTAACCAGAGAACACATCTCAACGATTGCTTTTTGGAAAAAATTCTAAAATATTGGTTAAGATGTTTGACTTAAGCATTTTCCAGGGAATATTATCAGGGTCGTATCAGATGAGCTACGGAATAATTGTTGTCATTATTACTTTTCAGGAAGCCGGCACTGCTGCTGCAACTCTGCGGATCAGTAGACCCTTGACTTTAGGGGTCTTAGCTTCTTCAACTTTTTCTGGTGATGAGGCCAGACCCAAGACTGTAACCCAAGACTCACTTGGCCTTGGTCATGGGCTCAGCTGTAGGCAGCAGCTGAGTCAGAAGATCTGGGAGTAACGCAGACTATCTCAGCCATGGGGGCTCCATTAAGCTCTCTGGAGAAATCCTGGGCATGGGTGCTAGGCCTTCAAGGTAGAAGAAGAAAAAGCGGTCCCCAAACGTGGGCTGGTTCTTCATGTTGGCAATATTAGCGACCAGGAATTCAGGAACTGAAGTTCTACATTTGGGGTAGCTGCCATTGCTTCAGAAAGCAGTCCCTGTGTCTGCTCAGGGTCAGGCTTCTCTTGGGCTGTAGCCTCCGGCCCTTCTGGACATAGAGGTCCATGAGCTGCGCCAGCGGAGCATCCTACACTAAGGCCAGGGTGGCACCTACCCCTCACACAGGCAAAGAGAAGGAAGGAGAAAGAAGGAAGGGCAGAGGAGAGGGGGGAAGGAAGGAGAAAGAGAAGG
>PVJA010001601.1:0-56950 GCA_004027025.1 Myocastor coypus
TTTTTTATCTTTGTCTTCTCTAGAGTCACTAAGCATGGTTTTTTGAACAACATCCTTCCAGTTATCTGAGAAATTTTTTTCTGGTTTGATTTTTTTCTAGAATCTCATTCATTTGCTTTATTGCTAACTACTTTAAAGAGGCGAGGCTGGTGGAGTTCATATTGTCTCACCTCATTGTCCCTGTGTTTGCTTTTGGTGAACTGAATGTCTGAGGATGCATCTTGTTTAAGTGTTCCATCATTTTATTTTCTTCTAAAGTTAACTTCTATATTATTGCTTGTATATTGCCTATAGTGGGTTGCTTTATTTCTAGTATGTAGAAACCTTAGGAAATGATTACTCCCCCGAGGTATCTTCTATGTGTAGCTGGTTTTGGGTTTAGATTCTGTTGCAAGACCTGACCTCTTCAATTTGCTGCATTTGGACTCAACCCCTTGTTCTTTGGCACTGTGACATAGTATTATCTGTGACTTTTAGTCAGTTTCAGTCTTGGAATATCAAGAACTGCTGTTTAGAACAGTTATGTCTCTTTTGGCTAACGTAGTACCATCATCAATGACAATAGAATCAAACACATCCTAGAAAAATGCAAGCTGAGATAAACACTAATTTTCCACCTTTAAACATATGAACTAGATTTGTGATTATATAACAAAATCTAAAATTAATCAGAAAATTACATGCAGCATACAAGTCCTTAGTATGTCATTTTTTTTTTCTCTCTGGAGTTAAAATTTAAAAACAGATTAGAGAGAAGAAAGAAGAAAAAGAAATTAGAAGTAGGGCTGAAGGACAAAGGGTGACCATGCTAACTTTGGGAATCTGATGCAGGGGACTGCAGGGAAAGAGAAGGAAGAGAAAAGAACAGAACAGCACAACAACCACAAACGGGCGAGAAACCACATTCACATTCATAGAGAAACAAGATAAAACAGTGAAGGAGGTAAAAAAAAAATGCATAAACAACCACCACATCACCGCACAACAAAAAATAGATAGGGTCCTAATCTGTGTTGATTTTTTCCAGCAAACCAGAAATAGCTTTTTGATGGGGTAGTGAATCATCCCAATGAGCTTGTATCTTCTGGCCAAGACCAGACTCATTTAGCCTGCAGGTGCTATCACACCTTCTGGGCCTGAGCCCATATGGGAGCTGCTAGATGGAGCAGCTCTGAGCTCATCTGGCTCGTAGCCAATTGCTCTCTCATGCAGGATGACTGAGCCCCCAGCATTCACTGCCAGGTAGGGCAGTACTTTATATCCACTGCTCCCCTCTACTACTATTCTCTCATGGAGGCCTCTGGGGTCACTGTCAGTTACTGTGTGTCCACAGGTTTGAGTTGTTCCTCTCATACAGTAAGTCCTGTCTCAAGGAGAAGGTGCTTCTGGCTACCTAATTGTTCTTCATTGAAGTTTCCCTCTTCACTCTCTCTGTGAGCTTCAATTCTCACTTCAGATCTTTCCTGGGTCCACTTCCCTCCTTCCTGTCTTTTTCACATTGCTATATTCCAGCATCTCAGCAGTGACTCCAGGGAGGCTCGCTGTGCTGCTTACCACTCCACCATCTTGGTGCTCCCCCCTCTTGGAATTTTCTTAAATGCAGTTTCCTGGTTGTGGCTCCTTTTCCCACTCAACCTTGTTTCTATGACCCAGCCTTGACTCAGACCTTTATTCTCACACTAACTAGAATAGTTCATTAACAACTCTAAGGTGTTCTAGGACTAATGTGGTTCACTCACGCTCCAGAGAAAGATGGCTAGGACACAGGGCAGAGACCCAGCCCCATTCTTCCCTGGCTTAGAAAGCATCAGTGGTTTCCTCTGGTCTGTAGCAGCAGCCAATGGTGCACAGAAATTCTCAGACTCCTACAGTCTGCAGAAATCAGCTCACTCATCTACATTTTTTTTTCCCCTGTGCAGAATCTTGGCCCCTTTCATCTAATTTCTCAGGAAAAAATGTCTCCAAATGACTGATTCTTCCCTTGTGTCTGGCCCTTCTAGTTCTTGGCAGGAAGGCTGGTCTGCCTCAAGCTACTGCTACTTCTCATCAGGAAGCTGCAAACCCTCTCCCATCTTTGCTTTTGAAGGATATGTTCATTGTAGAAATTTTGTGTTGGCAGTTGTTTTCTTTTAGGACTTTGAATATATTATTCCCTGTCTTTACATTTTCATTGTCTCTGTGAGGAAGTTGGTGGAAGTCTGGTGTAAGCAGCAATAAGCTGCTCTTCGGAGCGTCTTTTCCTTACCATTTCACAGATTTTTCTGTGCCTTGGTATTCCAGTTACAGAGGAGTTAATTTTGTCACTATGTTCCTCCTGAATGGCTCCTATGCTGTTGTTTGTCTCTTCTGTCCTTTTGCCTTTTAACCCATAACCACATTCTCAGATCTTCACCTTGATCAGGGATTTCAGGACTTTCTAACATCGAATCTGAGTTCTTACACCTCTGCTTAAAATATCAAGAGATTTCTCATTTTGTATGGAGTTAGTAAATTCTTTGCTTCTTCTGATGTGACTTAGGGCTTACTTTAATCCAATTTGGGATTCTATAACAAAATACCTGAAGGTGAGCACTTTATAAAGAAATGAGATATATTTAATTCACAGTTCTGTAAGTCAAGAGCATGCTGCCAGCATCAGCTCAGCTCTGATGACAGGCTCATGGCCTGTGGCATCATGACGGTGGGCACAAGTGTAGAGGAGATCATATGATCAGAGACTGATCCAAGACATCCAAATATGTTTTATAACAATTTGTTCTCAGGAGAACTGACTCAGCTCTGCAAGAAATGCATTGATCTTTTCTGAGGTTTGCGCTCTGTTATGGTTTAGTTCTAGAATATTCCTCCCAAATCTCATGTACTCAGAGGTGGGGCTTTTGGAAGGTGATTGTGTCATGGGGAGGATACATTCACCAGTGGATTAATCTATCAGTGAGTTCATGGCTACTTGGGCTCTTAGCAGGGGGACCTTTATAGAAGTGGGTCACTGGGGACATGTCCCTAGCTGCTCTTTTCTGTTTCTGCTTCCTAGCTTCCTTAGATCAAGAAGCTTCCTTCTACCCAGGCCATTCCACCATCTCTTTCTGCTTGGAATCAGCCAACTGACCAAACTCTGAGCCAAAAACTTCTTCTCCTTCACTTTGTGAGTGTCAGGCAATGGGCCTTAGGCTGGCTAATGCAGCCCCATGATTACTCTGCCCTAGGATGCCTCCCATCTCTGAAAGATTCCTTCACCTGAACATCAGCACCCTGGGGTCCAAGCTTCCAGCCCATGAGACTTTGAGGAACACATTCAAACCATATCTAAAGCATAGAGGGCTCCACATATCTTTAGGCTTATTTCTAATTATTTTCTGTCTTTAACTTTATTCGCTAAGACCTCTGATGTGTTTCCAATTCTTCTATGCCCTTATTTACATTCTGTCCCTCCGTTCTCCCACATGCTTATGCTTCCCTTGGCTAGAAAGCTCTTCTCTCTCCTAGGAGGCTCAGCCCCATTCATTCTTTCCATCCTGGCTCAGTCATGCCAGCCTTGCCATTCTCATCTCTGCTCCTGTCACCCTCTGGGTGGTCCCATAACGCCTTCTTTATACTTCTGTCATCACACTGATAACCCTCACAAATAACTCTTCAAGGGCCTTTCTCTTTAGTTTGAATACTATTTGAGCAATGCTGTGTTTTCACCTTCTATATCCCAGAGCTTCATACTTTGCCTGAAATATAGAACACACTTAGCAAATATTTAAGTGATGGATGGCTTAATAAGTAAATTTGTATGAAAAGTTCTTTAGTCATCCTCATATGGCTCAGTAACAGCAATCTCATTTCAGTTGCAAAAAAATATGGACTAAATATCCTGTCTCTGACTGTGAAAGATAAAACACCCTAAAATCTGTCACCAGAACCCCATCTATTTGACAAAGCCCACAATGACCTCCTTCTTCTTTCAGCTCCTCTACCATTCAGAGTTCTTAACACATAATCTAGACCTTGGTAATGTGTGGCCTCCTCTTCTCTAATGATAACACAAAGCAGGGAGGTTGATGGAGCAAGTGTTTTATGTGATATTGTTCAATTAGTTAGGTTCAGTACTGAACCCTTCACAATGACATGGAAATTGGCCATTAGGAAAGACTGTTTTCACTAAATATGATCAGACTGATGGAGACCTACAGGGGGCAAAGCTGGGGATGTTGAAGTCTGCCTTCCAGGAAAGGGCTCTGTACTTTGGGACTGTATGCCAACAGTGCCAATGAGAAGGCATCAAGAGTAAGTGCTGAGGAGTGATGGACCATCACATCAGAATAGCCCCAGGGAATGGTTAGTGTGCTGGGCCTGGCTTACACTGGAGTTGGTCAACAGGAAATGTAGCACCAGACATGTGCAGAAAGCCCTACTGACAAATAGCAGGGCTCTGAGTAATTAGATGGAGCAGAGATAACTTAGGTAGACTAGTAGAAAGGTAACCAAGGACAGCAGACTCTGGACTCCTTAGAGTGTGCATTACAGATAAGACAGTCTGGCTTGAGTGTGAGTACATGAGGCAGGAACAGATTCAGGTATTTTATACTGCTCTGGGGAGACACTAACCACAGCCAGTTAGGAGAACAGGTGAAAATCCAGGAAATAGAGACAAGGAAAGGCCAGAGCATGAAATCGTATGCCAAGATGAGAGTGAGATGGGGGTGGGGACTGAGGTGGAACTGAGAGCTCTGAACCACGTAAGTGGGCAGTGAGTCCAATTTCAGGGAGCCAAGCCAGCTACGAGCCCATAATAGACCACAAAGCTAAGGAACCAGGAAGTAGATTATGTAACAAGGGTTAAGGAGTCACGAACAGTAATTGATCATCTGATGGGATGAGGCTGAATTGGGTTAGACCTGAAGTTTATTGGTATGTTCCCAAGAAGTCCTGGGGAAAAGGAAGGGGCAGGTCAATGTTATGTTCAGGGCATAGGCAAAATGATGGCCAGGACATTTATAAGATGGTCAGATCCATGAAAGATAAACATGGTCAAGAAGAAATAAATGGTCAAAAAGCAACAGAGACTTGAATGGTTGCGCATGCCTGTAATCCCAGATATTGGGAGGCTATAAGTAGGTGGATCACTACAAGTCCAATCTAGTGGTGAGATCCTGAACACCCTGTGGACTCTCCCCCACCCCCCAAAAGAAAGAAAGCAACAGACAAATGAATTGGGTACAAGCAGCAAGCTTTGATAACTGAGGCATCATTTCGTCATACACTGGGAGGGGCAGAGACCAGACTGAGAATGACTTAGGACCTGTTTCAAAAAACAATGAGAAATGAGAAATCTAGAGTGAATGACTGTCTGGATAGACAAGCAGCACCGACTGTGCTGTCCTGCCCTAAGACTTGGGGCTACCCCAGCACGGCCTCCTTGAAAGCCCACATACCTTCACTGTGACTAGCTAAGTAACCTCAGGCCATTTTATAGCCAGGGAATTGCAGTACCTATTTTGGGTAGTCGTTGTGAGTGGGAAGCCTTCAGAAACATTGCTTCTTCATTGCATCTTACTTGGAGCTGTCCTGCTCGTCTGACCAATCTGCTAATTCTCGGCCTCCACTTAGAAGGCTTCCAGCTCATTTTCATGCAGTGCTGCAGTTCTGCATTCTTAATGTTGTCTTAAAGTTGTATTCAGTAAGCAATGGGTATAAAATCCAATTAATTATTGGACACTCCATGCTGTTTAATTTTAAGGCTCCTATTTTGCTAGTATTTCTTCTGAAGACAACAAGGCGTGGGGTGCCAGGCAGCTGGACTAGTCCTCCTTGAGTGTCCTGTGGGGATAGAAAATAAGGAAAGGGAGGAGAATTAAGAAAACTCAAGGGGGAATATCAGTGGAGAGACCCATGTCCCTATTATGGAGAAGCATTTTGCAATCCAATTTCCTGGCCCAACATTTGGGCTCTTCCCACCTCTGCTTACTCCCAGTTCCTCCCAGGTCTCAGATGTATTCTTCCATCTCTTCGAATGAGCGTTTCCCTGGATGGTGCTGAGGGTACTACAGTAAACCAGTGGACCCTCACTTCTGACTTTAAAGACCACAGCATATTGCTGTCGTTATACTCTCAACAGGACCTCTGGCCTTCATCTTCCTTGAGCTGATGCCATTTGTGAGCACAGGCTTGTTTTCCTGAGTATGTAGTTAAGGTCTGTCTCCTCTCCTTGAGCAGAGTCTTCTCTGTGGGTGGAGGCCATTTCTCTCACTCACTGTTGTGTTCCTCACCTACAGTGTGCTGAGCACATGGTAATCATTGGACAGATGGAAGGAAGAGTGTCTGATGTCAGCAAGGAGGTAGGAAAGACAGGGTTTACTTCCATTCCGCAGAGGACACAGCCTTGGAACCCGCAGTCTCATTAGAATCCTGGAGCTTGGTTCCTGGTATTCCACAGCAGCTGAGCAGTACTTTTCCAGGACCATGGGCTCCTCGTTAGCCTGTTACTGCCAGTCTTCTTTTCCCATGTAGACCTGGCCTCCCATGGGTCTTGTTGGCTTATGTGGCTTTACTCCCTGCTGTCCTAAAAAGGTCTCTGCACACAGCTATGATTGTGTCTTCCTCCTAAAATCCCTGGGCAGGAACAGTGCTTTCTTTTATCCTTGAAGCCCCCTCAGATGTGATTCTCTCCTGTACGTATTACTCCTCCTGTTTCTTCCACTTGGAGAAGTCTCTCCTTTTCTCATCCAAATTCTACCATCTTCCAAGGCCCAGTGTGTGCCTCACCTCCTCTTTGAAGTCTTTCCAAGGAGGCTCCAGCCAGCACTGCCTGGTCTCCTCCGTGCCTGTACAGAAAGCCTTAGCATGTGCTTTTATGGCAGCTCACCATCAGGTTGGCCAATCGATGGTGACTTCTTGGCTTATGGAAGGCAAGTGAGTACATCCTCTGTCTCTGGTAACCACCTCTTTCCAATTGTCCCTGGATTTTCCCAGCTTGAAAGTTTTACATGCTTGAAGCTCTCTTTGACCTGTAAAAACCAGAGCAGTTGGTCAGCTTTATCCTTCCTCTCTCTCCAGCTTCACTATAAGTCTCTGTCAAGCTATGTTCAACTTGAAATTCAGGACTCAGTTAAAAATAATCTCCAGAGGGACATCCCTTCCTGGAGATAGAAAAAGTCCACCCTTCAGATGTCGTTGCTGCTGTGCCACGTACCTGCTCTGTGGGTTTCTCTGGTCACATACTCCATATCTTAAGTGCTTGGAGCAACATTTGATGCATGGCAGGCTAAGAAGGGAGAGTTTTTTGATCATCATATGTTATGAGTTTTATGGGGACTATGACCTTCATGAAGCCTTAATCCTAGTGAATACAACCTTATTTGGAAATAGTCTTTGCATGCTATCAGGTTAAGGTGAGATTATCAATGTTACCCCTAATCTAATATGGCTGGTGTTTTTGTAAGAAGGGGAAATTTGGATATGGAGAGACACATGTAAAGAAAGGAGGACATAAAGACATCCTAACAGAAGACAAGCTATTTCAAGTGAAGAACACCTGAGGCTCTCTCAGAATCTAGGGGAGGAGCCTGGAACAGATCCTTCTCTAGCACATCAGTGGTGGCCCTGTGGGCATTCTGACTTTGGATATCCCTCCTCTCGAACTGGGAAATATCAGTTTTTGTTGTTTAAGTCACTATGACTGTGGCACTTTGTTACAATAGCCCCATCAAACAAATTTACTGTAATTTAATTAGGAAATAATTATTTTCTCCATCCTGCCTTTATTTGAGTAAAGGCGCAAACCTGCTCTGCTTATGGCTTCTATTGAACTTGGGGTAAATCTTGGAAGCTACAGAACTCACTGTTTGGTTCACAGGTGAGTGGTCTTCAGGTCTCACCCAGTCAAAGGAATCATCTTGTAGCTGTAATTAGAGTGTCCAGTAACATAATGTTTGCCACGTGCCCACAGTCTTTCCCATTTAAGTACACATGGTGGCCTTGCAGCTTGGCTGGGAGAGGAGGGGATACGCTCAACTTCTCCATTTGCTTCCGCATCACCCCAAGTGCCAGTCTCAGGAATGTCCTGACCCCAAAGTGGTAAGAAAGAGCAGAAAAATGTTACTTATCTGGAAATAAAGTAACTGGCGCTGTCTGCAAAACGCTTCATGCTGACTTTCTCTGGTTGGCCCATGTCTGGAAGTGATCAACCTCAGGGACACTTCTGCAAAATCCCCATAAGGGACCCTTGCTGGCCCTTTCTTCAAGGGAACTACACAGTTTCAGGTGCTGGGGTGGCCATGGACACCTTCACAGATTCCCTGCTGGGTGGGCTCTTACCCCCTCCAGTGGGCCTTGGGCAAGCATTTAAACATCCACACTTGCCTTTCTTGGTATCTCATACTCAACCCAAGGAAGAACAGAGGGCCCCAGTGTCACCAGGTGCCTTCTTATTCTAAGCCAGACACCGTAGCTTCTTTGTTTAGGATGGCTCTAGCATGTGTCACATTACTGACCCAGTGTGTTCTCGTTCCTAGGAAACGATGTCCTAGAAGCCCCTCTCCCTAGGCCTGCAGTAAAAGTCAGGCACCCTTCCCACCTGTTCTTGTGAAGGTAGCACTTACAGTACAGCCACAGCTCCTGATCTCGAAAACAATCATTTGTTAAATGACTTCAACACTGAACTCCTTTGAGGTATATGCAGTGAGTCCACCACCTATGTGGTCTGTGCTTCATTTTAAAACGTGGGCAATGACAGTTGGGCAAGTTTATTTGCTTTGGTTCCCAGAGCAACCAGGGCAGAACCAAAGGAAGTCTGAGAGCCATCACATGAACCAGAACATTTTGTGCTGGACAGAGAAGAAGGGGCCCTGAGAATGAAAGGAATCCATGAAAAGACACAGCCAGATCGATTTTCTCCATGGTCACCTCTGGAGAAATGCAAACCTCCAAGTGACAGAAACAGGAATGAATTATAATCCATATATTAAAAAGAATGTTTGGGTCTATCATGAGGCCAAAAATAAAATGATTCTAGGAATCAGAAAAGAGTCCCTAACATTTCCACTTGTTCCCTAAGTGTCTTGCCAGAGAGCAACTGTCATTTCATCCCATCTTCCCCATTTTTCAATTTGGGAAAGTGTAGCCTGGAAAGACATAGTAACTTTCCCAGGATCACTTAGTAGTCTAATAAGTGATAAATATAGGACTAGTCCCTAGGCCTCTGGATACCAGTCACATGCTGATAGTGTCCTCAGATGGCCATAAAGCAACCACCAAGATAGGCCTCTACTGGCCCACCTGTGCCTGTCCTCTTGGGCATATCACTGTCCAATATGGAATCCCCATCTTTTCCCCTGTGTCTTACCATTCCTCTCTTCTCCTGGGTGGAATGGATGTCCTTGGAGCAACCCTCAGAGGATATGACCACCTTCCCACCCACTGGCCTCTGACATCAAAACTTATTAAACAGCCTCCTGTCACCTCCACCTTAATAAATAAGAGTCCCTTTTCAGCGGCTTTGTCGTCCTCACCTCGGGGGTCCCACCTCCTGTAACCACACTGTCAATTACACCTCATGTCTAGCATGGCCAGAGCTAATGAAAAGCAATAGAGAATTCACTGCCTTTTAATGAGGGAAACATGGCTTTTTACAGGGAACAATTTATTGGGCCAATTCCCCCTGTCCATCACCCAGGGGAGTCGCTGCCTTTTTGTACCCTGTATTTGTTACTATGTCAGGCACCATGTAAAATTGCCAGCCAGGCACTGAGGTGAAGACTCTGACTCAATTTGCGGGGTGACATCTCTAATCTCCCTCCTTGAATCAGTAAGCGATTCTGGCAATGATATGCATAGAAATTAATTACTCCACCCTCCTGCTTCCTGGGCAGCCAGGAGCAAGACATTCTTCCAGGGCACAGCAGTGGGGCCAGCGTCCACTGACCTTCATCATCCCTAGAGGTTTTTCCTGGAAGGAGGGTGCAGAGGTGACAGAAGGCCACATTACGCTAACAGGACAAGGAAAAATTCACAGAAGGAAAACATCTTGTGCTCGTAATCCCTGTTGAAGGTAAAGGGCAAATACCAGGTCTTTCACTGTTTCTCAGGGAGAGAGGGTGCTTGAAAATACAGAAGGAACACCACTGAGATGTATTCTGCTAATAGTTTTCTCCGTGGTTCTGGGCATGGAGCCTCATCTCTGAAGTGCTGCACACAGAGCGACTGCTCCAATGCTCTGCAAAACAGGACTCCCCTCTGCATCCAGCCCCAACCACTCTAGGTTTGGCTGACATGTATGGCCTTGAACAAGTCCCTTTAATTCTTGGCATTGGGTCAGACTGTTCACCATCTACCTACTGTCAAAGGGTTAAGTGAGACCGTTGTTTCAACATAAGATTATATAATTTATGTTCTGATAGGTCAGGATTCAAAGCTTTCCAGGCACTTTGCCCCAAACACTCTCCCTCTTGGTTTCCCAGGCACCCTGCCCCCAAACTCTCTCCCCTTGACTCCATGCAGAACCAAACCCAAAACCACAGAACAGGTCCACCTGACCTTGATCTGGACAGGCAACCATGGAAACGTTCCTTGGTTAATATCAAAGGTCCCCCACAGACCAGGTAGCCCTGCCAAGATTAGCTCTTCCTCAGCTGTTCCAGTCATCCTCCCCTCAAACCAGTGATCTGGTGTTACCTGGCTGTTCCAGCCTGTGATTACCTCCCTGAAAGATCCTATAAAGTCTTCCCTGCCCTTTGTTCACTGTTGTCTTCATTCACTAGGCAGCCAGCCTGCTTGATGCCCCCAGTAAATCTTCTACTTGCGTCAGAATGCCTGGCCTGGTCGATTGCATAGGTTTGGACCTAACAAGTTCCAAACTGACGGTTGTCTGGGAGGAAGTAGAACAGTGATAGTGAACCTTCTAAAGCTTTCAAACATTACACTGCAGCACGTGTGCCATAGGTTCCCCAGCACTGAGTTAGAGAAAGTATCCATTTCGAGAGGAACTGACCAAGAATTCTTTCTGTAACCTGCCACTAGAGATTCACCTTTGTCTTCATATGTCAATTAATTAATTAGCAATAAATTAACTTTGTTACTAAGCACTTGTGTACTCTATTCTAAATTCCATACTTGTATAGAAATAGGTCACCATCACACTTACACAAATTCGCAGAAAGTTTTGTCAGGCAAATACTATGGTTATTTTATGAAGTTGAGGTCCTAAAGACTAAATGAACTATAATTTGTCTATAAGCAAAAAGGACATAATATTTTTAAAATGCCAACTTCACTGAGATATAACTTGCAAGAATGAATCATACACATTCTATGTATGGAATGTGACAAGAAGTTCTGTTGGAAACATAAATTTATGTAGCAGCCACCACAGTGAAGACGTGGAGTGTGTCTGTGAGCTCAAGGTTCCTTGTAGCCACCCCTCTCCAACCCCTACTCCATGCGTAGAGTTATGCAGATCTGATCATCACACACTTACATGTGCATGCGCACGTGCACGTGCATGCGCATGCACATGCACATGCACACACACACACACACACACAGTGGTGCCTCAGTTCATGAATGCTTCTGTTTGCAAGTAATTTGGTTCACAAGCAGAAACATCTGGTAAAATTTTGTTTTTGCTTGCAAACTCTGCATTGGGTGCAAAACACAACCACAATCTTCTTTGCCACAGAAACACAAACGTGGTCATCTTTTCTAAATCATAGCACAAATTAAGTTTGTGAACTGATTATACTCAACATATATGTATGTATATATATTTTTCTTTACAAATATAATTTCTAAAAATTACTAATGCCGTCTTTAATAAATGAGACTCATTAAGACTTTTCTGTTTCTTCTTCAATCAATTTTGTTACTTGTGTATTTTAAGCAACTTACCCATTTCATCTAATGGGTTGTATTATTAGAATAAAAATACTCTTTCTAAATTTTTATTTTTATTTTTTAACAAAGAGTCTACAGGGTGTTCAGTGTCTCACTACTAGATTGGACTCGTAGTGATCTGACTGTTTATAGCCTCCCAAGATCTGGGATCACAGTCACGCACCACCAAGCCTAAGCTCAATTTCCCTCCTGGCGCATCCTGGGGGGAGGGCTACAATAAAAATACTCTCAACATTCCCTTGCTATGCTATTGTTTTCCATAGTGTTAGAGTCAGGACTTTAACACAATTTTGTCTGGCTCCAGAGTTTATACTCCTTCTGCTGTGCAGTCTTATTTATTTTCTGAAATTCAGTTTGTCTGTAAGGGACTATAAACTGTGTGAGGTTCTCAGAAAGAAATACCTTAGCAAGAGTTTAAGCCAGAGAAGTAGGTTTGCTGGAAATCTGTTCATGTGTGGGCATGAACCTGTGATCAAAGAGTCAAAGGAGTGAAACTGAGGATCTCAGGAAAGGATGGGGAAGGAGTCACTAGCAATTTGCTTCTTTAAACTAATTTCAATATAGATTTGGTGTATGTAAGTGTACCAAGGTCCATACCAGGCTGCCATAGGAAGGATCTGTGGGTGGCAGGGGCGACAGGGAATAAGGACCAAACATTGTGTTCCTGTCCAGTGTACAGTGCTCTGGGATTAGCTTGTCTGTCCCGTATGTCCCAGATGATAGCCAAATTACCTCCCAGTTTTCTCTCTTGTTTGACAGCAAAACTCTCATGTTTATACATGTTGAAAGCATGAATCTTTAAATTGGTACAAATGCGTAACTTTCTTACCCAGGATCCACCACTCTTCCCTTATTCTAAACTAGTAGGATTTACCTTCTGGTACCTGGTACCGAAGGAAGATATTTACTGGTCCAGCTTTTCTAGCTAGTAGGTGTGGTAGACACAACAGTTTATCCCTTATCTGAGGGGAAAAACACTCCAAGACCTCATGGACATCCTGAAAAATGCAAATAATACCACAACCTACAACTTAGTTCCATTTCTATCACAGTGGACACTTTTTTGTGCAGTATGACCATAATATTCAAAGTCTGAGGTGCAATAGCAAAACTTACACAAATTTCTTCTTTTCTTCACAAAAATCACGGATAGCAGATTTGTTCCTTCTGCAGATCTTGATAGCATTAGCATATGATTGTGTTGTTTCCTTGTTAAGTTTCACTTATTCATTTAAAAGAATGGCTTCTGCTTGGCATATCTTATTTGCACTAACATCACTCTTGTGTTTGGAGTTGGCTGACCACAAACTCTACATACCACATAGTCAAACTGATTACTGAGACAGCTACTTAGTGACTAACAGGCAGGCAACATACCTACTACCAAGGTACACTTAACAAAGGAGTGACTTGTGAGCTGGGCACATGATTTCATTATGCTACTCAGAATGGCACCCAATTTAAAACATATGAATTATCTATTTCTGAATAATTCATTTATGTATTGCAGGTAAAGTTAAGCTTCAAAAAACAGACAAGTTGGAACTTCTGCGTAGAGAAAAGTCTACTGAGAGACTTTGGGGAAGATTTTCTTTTCCTCCCAGTGAGTACTTCCAGAGCTTATTCTGGTTTCATACTCTTTTATTTTTATTTATTTTTTAAAATAACTTTTTATTTTATTTTATTTTTTTCTTGTTTCAGAACTTTTGTTTGTTTATTTATTTTTATGGCCCGCTCAGCCTGCCCTCAGGGCAGGGCTGGGGCAGCATGTGGTGCCAGGGATTGAACCTTGGTCCCTGCAGCCACTCAAGCTTTCCTAAGCAGGCACTTTAGACCATTGAGCCATCCTGCCGGGCCCTCATACTCTTTAAACTAAATCAAATTAAGTTAAGATGCCTGGCCCATGGAGAAGTTCTCTTAGGACAGTGGGAAATAAAGCCAAGTTTGGAAGCCATGGTATGACAGATGGCATATTGGAAAGATAACAGGAGCCTGGATCCTTGATATCATTGAACCTCTGAATCATCCCTGAAATCCATTACCTTCAGGCTTATTGTTGTAAGACAGTAAATGTATTTTAAACCACTTTTGGGTGGGAATTTATTTATTTATTTATTTATATTTTTATTTTTGCCCTTCCATAGCTATATTTTTATTTTTAAAGTTGTACTATTTACATGGTACGTGGACCTTTTAAAATATACTATGGTTTCTTCTTTATATAATTACAGCAGTTTCTTTATCCCTATTGAGACACATCTTTGGTTTTTTTTTTGTATTTTTTAATTGCTTTTAATAAGAAATTACAATATGACAGTTTCAAAACATGTTAGTAATATAGTCCCAATAATTGATACAATTGGGGCTGGGGAGATAGCTCAGTAGAATAAGTGCTTGCCTGGCAAGCGCAAAGGCCTGAGTTCAATCCTTTGTTCCCCCCCAAAATAAATAAATAAATAAATAATAATAACTGATATAATGCACATTGTTGTCTTCACTGTAATTATACAGAGCACAGGGTGTAGACATGATAAATTTTCTAATGGTTATTAGTGCAATAGATTTCCTCTCTTTGACCTAAGAGAAGGTAGTTGTATACATAGTCAAATGTTCTGTAATTGCAGTGGGTTACTGGCCAAACTGGCAAAGTTGGAAGCTGTTGATTAGAGCCTTTTACAGCTCAGCATACTAAACTACCTTTGTGTTTTATGCATCATTTTAAACTTTTCTGCTGCATGGTTAAGGGCAAGTTACAGCAAGGCCTGTATAATAAAACATGTAGTTTTTGTATCTCCCAAGGTCAGTCAGATCCCTTCAGGATTTACTTTGGAACCATGGACAGTGCTTTATAGAACTGTTGTTGGTGTCAGCTATCTGGATGAGTCAAGGCCATTGCTTGCCCAGTTTGCTCTCTGTGAAAGCCTGAGAGAATGTTTTCTCTCTAGATGACTCTCCTTAGGTACACTATATACCTTCAGTCCCTTTTCTCTGTGGTCCCTCAATCTCCTTGAACAGAAAATTTGGGAAACCACTGAGTTATAGGATGTTACAGCACATGTTTTGTTCTGTCCTGAGTCCTCACTGACCTTGAAGGAATAGGGACAAAATATTGGCTATTCTTGTAGCCATTCTTTTTCTCTAATTTTTGGTCTATAAACTTATATTCTTAGCCCTCCAGAAGAAAAGCTTAGTGACACTATAACTCTAAAATATAGGTGCTTAAGCTTAATATCATTGTCTTTCTGAATATCAAACATCTTAGACTTAACCTGGAATTGGTATTTTCCATCAATCATTGATATTCTAATAAATCCCTATACAATGTGATAAAAACAGTTATACATTTGTACACAAATATTTAGAAATATAGGCATGTACCAAATTTTAGCTTGTCCACCCTTTGGCATTTTTCTTATTCTCTTATTCTCATTTAATACCCTTTTTTTGTTTTCTTGTAAACCAACCATTTACTTGAGAGAGAGTGCAACAGTAACTGAAATTACACTAGAAGCAGCACACCTCTAAAAGGCCAGAATGACAGGCATTCCAAGTATAGTTTTAGTGTTACATATTGCTATCATCAGTGTCCAAAACCTTTTGAGATTTCCTTGGACCCTTGTCTAATTCATCCTGTGCATATAAGTGCATAGTTTTGCTCCTGTTGTGTTTCCTCTCTTTTCTGCTTCCAGTCACTTTGCTATTTAACCCTTAAGTTTGATTCCCATTCAGCTGTGTTATGTCTCTCCATTTTTATCTCTTCTTTTGAGTTCTTACACTAGGGTACTATATGATATTTACACATGTATGTCAGGTTTATTTCACTTTTGTTTTTTAATTTTTTAATCATTCATTAAGTTTATTTGTACAGTTTAAATATACATAGTAATCACATTTGTAATATGGAATTTGTATTTGATCATCATATATATATGATTTTAATTTTTTCCATTTCTCCCCTCTCTTCTAACTATATTCTCTTCCTTATTTACAAAGATTTGCTTAAACTTTATCTTGCATATTTATTTTCTTTTCCTCTTTCCTTTCCTCCTCCCACCTTTATTGTGCCCTTTCCCATTTGAACATTTTCTTTTCTAAGTTTTATTTTTTATTGCATTTAATAGGAAATGACAATGTGACAGTTTCAAAACATGTTAGTGGTATATTTCCAGTATTTTATACAGTGCATATTGTTGTCCTCCTAGTAGTTATGCAGAGCAAAGGGTGTAGATGTGATAATTTTTCGAATCACTATTGGTACAAAAGATGTATTCTCATTAAACTAAGAGAAAGTAGTTGTATATGTAATCCAATGTTCCATAATCGCAGTGGGTTATTGGCAAAACTGGCAATGTTGGAAGCTGTTGACTTAAGCCTTTTACAGCTCAGCATACTAATCTAGCTTTATGTTTTATGCCTCATAGTTAAACTTTTCTGCTGGATGGTTAAGGCCAAGTTAAAGTAAGACCTGTATAACAAAACATGTAACTTTTGTATATGCCAAGGTCAGTCAAATACCCTCAGGCTTTACTTTGAAACCATGTACAGTGCTTTCCAAACAGAAAACATAGGAAACATGGCAGAAGCAAGACCGTGCACAGGATGAATTAGATAATGGTCCTAAGAATTTCCAAAAGGTTTATCACATTGAGGATGGCAAAGTGTAACACTAAACAATGCTTGGAATACCTGTCCTTCTGTTCTTTTAGATGTGTGCTGCTTCTAATGTAATTTTAGTTACTGTTATACTCTCAAGTAAATTGTTGGTTTACAAGAAAACAAAAATGATATTAAATGAGAGTAAGAGACTAGGAAAAATACTGAAGGATTGACAGCCTACACTTTTTTTATATGCTTAGATTTCTAAGTTCCTGTGTAAAAATGGGTGGGTATTAGTTTTATCAGTGCCTTAGCATCCTAATTAATAATCCCATTTAGGGTCACTTTGTACCTTGGTACCCAGATGTTTAGAGTATCAGATATGTATACACTCTGATCATACAGGACTACTAAAACCAAGATTCCCCCCAAATGCTTATATTAATGTAATCTTACAATTGTCAGAAAAATGAAAATATTAATTTAAATATTCTTCTAGAGCATTCTGGAACTCTGCAGGAGTATGTATCCAAGATTCTAGCTGAAAGACCCAAGTAGAAGGAACTTCTAGAAGAGTACATTTAGAAAACAGGAATTTTTAAAGATAGTGACGTATCTCTAACAACCCTTGGATAGTTATTTACATAATCTTTTGCCACTTTCTCTAGAACAATTGCCAGCATAACCTTTACATCACAAAGGGACTTGGCATTTGCAGTGGAGTGGTAAGAAAGGCGGGTGAAAAACTGGCCTGATAGCCCAGCGGACCAGAGCACCTGCCTAGGCAGAGAGCAGAGGCTGGCCAAGGTTGGATCCCCAACTTGCTGTTCTGTGTAGGCCCTCGCCCACAGGGAGGATTGAGACGGTTATGGAGACTTGGGTATGGTGGTACATGCCTGTAATCCCAACACGCGGGAGACTGAAAACAGGAGAATCACTACAAGTCTGATTTAATTAGTGAGACCCTGTGGACTCTGTAGACCCTGTCCTAAGTACAGGGGGAAAAAATGGCTAGCGACTTTCTCTTGCAAATGCAGGCTTTGTAAATGAAGATAAGTCTGGAAGGATTAGAGGAGTGGTGAGATGGAAGGGGAGAGCTGCTTTTACCTGGAGGAGAGAATCTAATCAGCCAATAAGACCATGGGCTGTCTTGATAACACTCAGAAAAAATGCAGGGAACTGAACATTAAAGCAATATGGTACTGTTACAAAATGTTATTCAAGATATTATTTAAAAATAAAATGTCTGATCAGATTAAGGAAAATATCAAGCTGTCCTTATTCATAAACACTGCTGTTAACAAAGTCAGTTGTCAAAGCCATTCTGGAGAACTGACTGGCAGGATCTGGTAGGATTGAAGACATACACTTATAACCAAAAACTCTACAGAAGCTATTGCAGATTGTGCATGAAGACAGGCGACCAAGAAGGTTCATGGGAGTGCCATTTCTAGGAATGAGGAGTTGGAACTGCCACACGTTCATTATTCATGAAGAGTGGAATTGACTAATAAACTGTTGTGTATTTACAGAGAAAAATACTACACAGCACTAAAGATGGATGAGCCTGCCTTTGTCCACTGTGGAATGAGGTAGAAGAGTTTAGAAGGTTGTGCACAGCATCCTGCCACTTATGCAAATTAAGAAATTTGAGAAACAGTGTACCTTTGGTGGGCACGTGTATAAGCCCTAGTAGTATAAAGGTTTAGGTGTAGATTATAAAACCAAGTTCGAGAGAATTCCTACTTCCCATGAAGAGGGAGAAAAACAGGATTGGAGGCCAACAGACAGACTAAAAATGAGCTTTCTTTTTTTATTTTTCAAAATGGAGGTTGTATATGAGCCTTCATGAGCTCTACATTTTTTGCATGTCATTAATTTTTCATTAATGTGGCTTTAAAAAGAATAAAAAGCAGGGAAACAAGGGATATTGGCTTGGGGAGAAGTCTTGAGAGTTTAATGTTAGAAGAGTCAGTGGCAAAGTCAGGAGCCTCAGAATTGGAGACCCACACTGGATCCCAGATCTTTGGCTGGTCAACTGTGGTGTGATTTCTGGGGCAAGTTAATTAACCTCTCAAGAACCTGATTTTCCCAGGTGTAGAAGAAGACTAATGATATTTACTGTTATCTGAAAGTTGTCAGTTCAGTAATTAAGTAAAAATATTTTGAGTGGCTTGTATAGTACTTATACATTTTAAAGAGATTGCACATTTTGGCTTATTTGAGCAATCTTGATTTAGACCTTTCAATCTCAAAAGTGTTCTAATTTGGAGAATAAATAATATTGCAACCTTGTACGTTGTAAGTACTCAACGCAATCTGTTTAGTCCTCCTTTTTGGATTTCAAGTCCATAGAAATAATTTCCATTTCTTTCCAAAAGCCTATCTCATCCTGTCTGTGCACTGCAAGGTACCGAACCTTCCATACTGTAGGAGATGTATAGCTAATCCACCGTATTTAATTGCTCTAGGACTCCTGCTCAAATTCTATTAAACCTTAGGACCAGAGTAAAATGGAACATTTTGATGTTAAAAAAAATGGGACAAAAATGTAATAAAAAATCAAACTAAGATGCAGAATTAACCCAATAAAAAGTTATATTAAGTACCAGGAATTTTCTAAGTCTTTCACATGTAGCAACACATTTAATTCTCGTACTTTGAGAAAACTGAATCCAAAGTATGAGTAAGTGTCATGAATCAAGGCAGAATTGCCCCACATTTCATTAATTGCTTTGATCCATTGCTCAAAAGATCTGCTATGAAGCAATGGGGATTGGGTCTTAAAAATAATTAGTGTAAGACTCAATGTTCAAATGGATGCTGCTCTCCAAGGTAGCTGTTAGGAGATTCTATGTGTGCATTTCCACTATGTGGAGCTTACTCAGCGCAACTAGAATGTTCTTCTGGAATTCCCATGAGAATGTGGACACAAGCCATCATTATTCTGTTTTGTTACATCTTACGCTGGATGCGGGCTTTGAGTTTTTGATAGTTGCATAAAAATGCAAACTAAAATCGTAATGAAATATCACTACAAACACACTTGAAGGACTGAACTTGATGAGCAATCAACTAAATTTTGGTGAAGATGTAGGGCAACTAAAACCTTTATTGCTGGTTGGAAGGAAACACGGGCTGGCCTCTTTGGAAAAGAGTTTGACAGCTTCCTCTATACTTAAACATACAATTACTCTATGATAGAAGAGAAAGGAACGGTATCTCCACAGAAAGTGCTGTGAGTGAAGCTTTATAGAAACTTTGCTCATAACAGCCTCAAGCTGGAAATAACCTAGATGCCCATAACCAGGCAGAAGATGAGCCATCTGTGATATATCCCTACCCTTGGAATATTATTTGGCAATGACAAGAGAGATGACTGATGCATATAACATGGATATGTTTTAAAAGTATGAGACTGTATAATGGCTTATGTGTAGATGCTTCCTTAAAGTTTAATGGAGTCCTAGGTAGGGTTTTTGGAGATGGATGGACCTAGGGTGTGTGATACTAGGATTAAGTATATGATGCTGGGATTAGGGGTGCCCCACCAAGGAGTGAGCAGTGTCGCTCACAGGGCTGGTAGTTGGATGAAATACAAAGGCAGATATGGCTGCTGCTGCTTTGCTGCCTTCTGCCTGCATTGAACTATTTCTCCTCTGTGATGCACCTCTGCCATACTACCCTGCCTTGGAGTCAACCAGTTGTGGATGGAAACCTTTAGAAACTGTGAGCCAGAATAAATTTTTCCTTCCATAGCCCTTTGGATATTTATTCTTGGCATGACAAAAAATAAGGCAGGGACTGGGGAGATAGCTCAGTGGAATAAGTGCTGGCCTGGCAAGCTCAAGGTCCTGAGTTCAATCCCTGGTATGAAAACAACAAACTTTAAAACAAGTAACTAAGGCAGACTGTATAAAGGAAGTCAGTGGGTTTTCGTGATCTCATTTTGTCTCCCCTATTCTGTTGTCATCTTTGCTTATGGGTGGGGATACTGAGGCATAAAGTCTAAGTCATATAGGTTGGCAGTGTTAGAGCCAGGATCTGGCATTAGCAGTCTGACATTTAAGGCTGGGTTCTTCGGTATTATGTTACTCTAAATGTTTCTGCCTGACACAGTGGCTGTGACAAATACCCAGACACATTCTTAGACACTCCCAATACATCTAGCCTGCTCCATGAGGAATATAATTGGCTTCAAGGGCCTCTACCATCAGACAAAGGGTACAGAAGGGTGCTCAAAGTTCAGGGCCACTGTAGTGAGAACCCATTGACAAATACGAAGTATCTGGCCTGCCCTGCACCTGAGTCCACCGGAGTCATACTTCATTACTTTTAAAGTTAGGTGTGGAGGGTAAGGATTGGTCACTATGCCCTTTGAGAATCTGTGTTCTATGATCAGATATAAGAAGGTGTTCATGTCCTCTTCTCTCTGAGGATTTTCATGCCAATTTTCTCCAGCCCCTTTCCAGGAAACCACAGTGCTTTCATCTATCATAACCACTCTCTCGCCTAGCACTGTAATATTTTTAAAATATTTATTTATTTATTCATTTGGTTCAGGATCTCACTATGTAGCTGAGACTCAGTGATCCTCCTGTCTCAGCCTCCCCAGCACTGGGATTACCAATGTACTCCATCATGCTCCGCTTTGGTGGTTGGCATGGTGTGCCTGGGATTTGGGCATGTGGTACTGGGGATTGAACCTGGATCCTGGCACTTTCCAGGCAGGTGCTTAGGCCACTGAGCTATCTCCTTGGCCAGTGCTATAATGTTTTATATGTCTGTTTACACCCAGCATGAAAGCACGAAAGGCTGGTGGAATAAGAGGGATCTTACTCTAGAGCCTGGCACATCACTCTTAATACATGTCTATGAAGTAAAGAATCGTGTATTTGCTTTTATTTTACTGTAACAAGATACCTGAGATAGTAAATATAATATGAGAAAAGCTTCATCTTGGCTCATGGCTTCAGAGGTTTCAGTCCATGGGTACTTGGTCCAGATGCTCTGGCCTATAGTAGTTCAGTCAGGCATGGGAGAGGGGGCCTGTTTACCTCATGGCAACTGGGAAGCTGAGAGGGAAATAAAAGACTGGGCAGAGCCCTACTGAACCTTAGAAGGTCACGCCACAGGGACCTATTTTCTTCTAGTAGTCTCCACCTTTTACCACTTCTCAATAGCACCAAGAGCTAGAGACCAAGCTTTCAACACATAGGCTTTTGAGAAACAGTCAAGATTCAAAGTTGGTACTTTCCTATCTAAACTGCCCAGCCAGTTAATTAACAGATATTTCTTGATTGTTTACTGTTAAGCATTCCCTGGAGGGGAATACACACAAGGAACTGTCCTTGATTGTTGAGTTTGCTTGCAAGTCTTATTAGGAAGTGAAGACCAGAGTGTGAAACAGAGCGTGTCCAACACTGGAGGAGTGACCCTAACAATAAGTTCAGACAAAGGCAGGATAGATGGCACAGGCTGAGATATTCAGGAGGCTTCTGGGCTAGACATATCTGTGTCCTATTACTGTGACTTGAACAAAAAGGTAACTTAGGTAGCTACCTTTCATTTTCAAGGTAGGACCCATTTCTAACCAGAAGGATGAAAGCCTGTGGGCTTCTACAAAGTTATTGTGTTTTTCCATTATGGAAACTACAGGCTATGACTCTGGCCAGACCACACAAAGAGTTTCATGTCTTTTTCCAGGAATATTTGCAAATAAATATGGCTTGAAGGAGACCACCTGTGTACTAAGCAGGTAGGCTGGGCTGTGATAATGGTCTGGCCCTTTTACAACCAATCTGTTAACACTCTTTGTCCCATGTATAAGCCCCTTCTCTTTCCTTGGAGAGAAAGTCCAAAGTCACATCTAATTTCCAAATCCACACTCCAGGTCAGCATCTTGGGGTGGGGACAGGCAATGCATAGTCCTCATTGCACAACTACATATGGTTATGTTGGGCTACTAATAAGTCCATTTGCATCATGCACAATGATGACCATTGCCAAAGCATGCCTAGTCATAGCTGCCAATCAGAGAATTGTGTAGTTGGCATGAGTCAGCAATCCGTTGTCTTTAGTGTATTCTTTAGGAAATCCCATGATTATTTCATTTCAAGAAAATATATTGGATGCAACCAGTCTGTCAAAGGCTTGCTTTGGAGGCCAAGCTATGGCTGATCATCTAGATCAAACTTTGTCTTCATAGTAGACCTGAGACCACTTCTGCTTCAGCAAAACAACATGACATGAAAAAAGACAGACAGCAGTGCCATAAGAAAGCTAAACAAAATTGGATAAAGAAAGGCTGAAGCAGGAAGATAGGCTCTGGCCCCTTCCTCTCTATTAGGAGCTTTTGTGTTGGCTGCACAACAGTCGCTCTTTTTTTATTTGTTCTCCCAGCAGATCTGTCTGAAAGGAATTCTACAGACCCATGTCCACTGGAGCATCACATGTACATGATTCAATTAACCTTTAGGTAGCTTGGGAAGTTTGTACAATAGAAGAGCCATACCTTAATTGGCAGCCTGACACAGACAATAAAGTTTGATCAGATAAGGAGGCATTGGGGATGTCATTAGCATCCTCTACTGAAGACTACGTGGTGTGTAAAAGTTGTTTAATTTCTGCCAGAGAAGCAGAGGAAGGAAGAACTTTGTTCATGTTTTCTGCAACTTTTTGTTTCTGTTCCTTTGCTAATACGCTTCCCCAATATAGACATCAAGTAGGTCTAGTATTCCAGTGCATGTGCATCTTCCACCCTCATCTTTATTGCTATGTACTGCACCAAATAATCATTTTTCTGTTAGTGAAACTTCGTACTTTTCAAGAAGTGCTTTGGAAAAGCAAACAGAGAGAGATGGAGCTATCTTTTTTTCAACATTTTTGAGTGGAAAAATAGGCAGAGCAGAGGGGAGGTAAGATTGTGTGATAGAGAAAGCTTGAAAGAAGGTGGCCTTGGTGTTTCTTTCACTTTCCCCAACAGGAGAAGCTGGGGGAAGAGGACCTGCAAACCAGGGGAATGGGTGTTAGGCCAATGTCCTTTCATCATTTATTTGGAAGAGTTTTAAATCTTTGCTCTTCCAGTGAATCTTTCCTTAAGAGAAAGAGAGGAAAGGAGAGGAGAGGAGTAGAGGGGAGAGAGTGAGGGTGGGGAAAGGACAAGAGGAAAGAGGAGATGATGGAAGATGAGAGGTGGGGAGGGAAGAAGCTAGCATTTACAGAAGTCCTTCAAGGTATTAGGCAATGTCCAGGTATCTGCCTGGGTCTCACAATGAGCTATAGAAAAGATATTATGTTATGCTGCATTTACATATAAGAGCATTGAGAAAAAGAGTTTAAAAGCTCATTGAGTTTACTCATCAGTAGATTTCAGGGCTCAGATTCTATTTCAACTCTTTCTCTTACTCCATAGTAACAGGAGGACTCAGTAGATCACTTCAAGCACTTTCTGCCTAGAGAACTCCTTTCTATTAAGTGAAACATCTTTCCATTTCCCTATAAGACACAAAAATGCTTACCAACTTAATTTATATATTAACTAATGTGCATTTAGAAGAGCTTTGAAATGCATAATGTGCTAAAAATGAGCAATTAATTTTCACTCATGCAAAGACACTTAAAATTAAATAGAGCTAGACCAATGAAGGTATGATTGTCACTGCTATGTTGTAAATTCTTTTGGAATTAACAAATTATCATTGTCAAATATAGAACAAATGTTCACTCTGAACAAAATGCTCTATTGAGAAAAGGGCAGGAGGGGGACGTTGTGGAGAAAAATAGATATTGTGCTTTCCAAGAAAGGAAACATGACAAAAACATAGGAAAAGGAGATGGTAGGTGGAAATGTCCACAACTATTCACACATGTGTGCACGCAACACACTTTTTTTTTTTTTGCGGGACCAGGGTTTGAACTCACAACCTTGCACTTGCTGGGCAGGTACTTGTGCCATGGAGCTATGTCCCCGGCCCCCATGCAACACACTTATAGGCGTATAGAGTCACTCGTTACTTCAGACACTAGAGTATATGCAAAACCAGAGAGAGACAATGTCCATCTGCATTTAGGGAGCTTACAGACTTGAAGGGAATATGGCACCTGAATTAGTAATGATAGGTGTGAAAGGGAGGGAAAAATTTGATCATTAGGGCTTCTTGGAAAATGAAGACTTTAAAACTTCTGAATTCCAGATTTTTTGTGTCCCTGATGGCAACTCAACTTCTCTATTCAAGTCTCTAACACCAAGAGTGATTTCTGTGTTCTCTGAGTCCTCTCTTGCAGCTCTATGAAACTGAATGTCACTGGGTGCCACTGTTTCAGGAAAAAGGGGGAACCAAACAAACTTTATGTATATTATTCTCCCTTCCAAGAGTCTATGTGTATCCTATAGCCTTTTCCTTCCCCTGCTGGAGCACGATTATAGCACTTTAGACACCCCTCAGCTGAACAGACCTCATGACCAACCCTGCACCCTTTGCACAGTGCAAAGCCCTGGGTGCCCTCTCACACTGTGCCAGCAGCTACTGCCTCTTGAGATGGGGCTCTAGCAGGAAGCAATCACTTGTGACTGGAATGGCAAGAGTTTAAAAGTCCAAGGAGAAAGAACAGCATGAATGCTGGTCTTTGAAGATCTCTTAGATGCATTGGGAGGCTAGGTTGGACAGAAGAACCTTTCTCACAAATGTCACTTGCATATTAGGCCCCCTTCAGTATCAGATAGACGTAGGCAGGCACTTATTCTACTGAGCTATCTCCCTGGCCCCAAGAACATTTAAAAGTAGTTTAAAAAAAAAAAGAAGAAAGAAAAAAACCATTAGAGACAATACAGAATTTCATAAAATAAAATGACAGAAATTCAACAATCGTTGTTATATTGCATATTGTTGTCTTCAAATTAGTTGTTCAGATTACCAGATACAAGCATGCAAAATTGGTCAAAAAGTTATAAAAAATTAAAAAGGAGAGAGAAAAGAAAATTTAAGCATTAATTGCTCCAGACGTGATATTTTTATACAATGGAGTATGACTCAACTATAAAAATGATAAATTCAAGGCTTTTATAGTTAAATGGATGCAACTAGAGATCATAATCATAAGTGAAATAAATCAGAACCTCATGTGTAAATATTGTATTGTCTCTCTAGTGTAAAAACCTGAAAGAGCCAGGGAGATAGCTCAGCAGCATAAGCACCTGCCAAGCAAATGTAAGTTCCTGAGTTTGATCCCTGATATTAAAAACAAAACAAAATAAAACTGAAAGAGTAAATACAATTTGAAAGGTAGGATAGATACTTTGAAAGGGAAAGATACTATACAAAGGGAAGGAATAAATAGGAGGGAAAGAAGAAAAGGGAATATATATACATATATATATATATATATATATATATATATATATATATATATATTCAGAATAGCTTGGATAATTGTATTGCTGGTTTCTGCTGGTCTGTTGAGAACTGCTAAATTTTCTATAAAACTAGAGGTATCACTTTTCATTCCCATTGGCAATGTGTAAGCATTCCAGTTGCTTTACATTTTCACAAACAGTGGTATTGTATGTTTTTCTATTTAGCATGCAGATAGGTATGTGGTAGGGCCACTTACCTATATCACGAAGTACTCTCATCAAATTCTTTTTTTACATCTATTATAATGATCATATGGTTTGATTACTTTGTCTGGAAATATGGGAAATTACATTACTTGACTTCCAAATGTTGAATCAGACTTGCATTCCAAATATAAACTACTTATTTATGGTATGCTATAATTTTTCTATATTGGTGGATGTTATTTTCCAGTTTTCACTCATTATCACCTTAATTGTATAAACTGATTGAGTATAGTATGATAATTATATGTTTATAAATATAGATATCTATATAGATATATATATTATATATATAAATATATATTATGTAGTGATCAAATCAGAGTAGTGTTTCTACCTTGTTATGGTTTATATCTATTTGTCTCCCCAAAGCTTCATGCACTCATGGGGCAGGGACTTCTATAGATTGAGACTTGACTCATGAGTCACTGGGTTTATGTGATTTAGCACTGATCTAGAGTTTGAGACTTGATCCATGATCCCTGCGATTATGTGTTTTAAGTACTGCTGAGACTATGGGTGTGGCCTAAGGCGGGTAGGCTGAGGCAAAGAGCCTGAATGTAATACAAAGAGAGAGAGAGAGACAGACTAGCACTGTTGCTCTGCTGCTGTGTTTGGTTGGCTGCCTCTGTCACCATTTTGTTGCTGTTCTGCCGCCATGAACTGGATGTTCTCTCCTCTGTTCTACTCAGCCTTGGGCCAGCCAAATATGGACTGAAACCTCCATGAACTGTGAGCTAAATAAACCTTTCCTTTCTTCATTTTGAGTGTTGAGTATTTGTCCCAGCAACGAGTAAAGAGTAATTAAGACACACCCCTTTAGACATTTACTTTTTTTTTTTTTTTAACTTTTAACAATTACATATATGGGGTCCAAGGAAATAGCTCAGTAGAATAAGTGCTAACCTGGCGGGAGCAAGGGCCTAAGTTCAATCCCTGGTCCCGGAAAAAAACAAAACAAAACAAAAACCATTCAACAATTACATATATGTAGAAGGTACAGGACAATATTTAAAATTAATACATGTGTATGATATATATTAATCTAATCAGAGTAATTTACTTTTTCATCCCCATATCATTTTGTGTCTGGAAGCTGAAAGCTCCTGTCTTCTAGATATTCATAAAATATAGAATGGATTATTCTGAATAATAGTCACCCTGCTACTAAGCAGAACAGCAGACCTTATTCCTTCCATTGTGTTTAATAGAGCAATGCCTCTCACTATGCTTCTCTCTGTCTTCATGCCTTCTAGTAATTATATTCAGATTGACTTTTTCTAGCATTCATCTGTGAAAAAAAGTTGTGTTGCTTTGTTTGGTTTCTTTCATTTAAAATAACATCCTCCAGGTCCATCCCTTTGGCTGCAAGTGAGGGACATTCCTCTTATGGCTGAATAATACTCAGTAATGTGTACATACCACTGTCCCTTACCATTTGCCCACACATGGGCAGGCAGGTGTATTTTTTTTATATTGAATTGCCAAATTTTTGTTTGGAAATTTGATTTTTTTTTTTTTTTCACTAGAGATAGTTACTTATGGTTTTCTCATTTATTAGTATCTTTCTGGCTTGGGTATTGGGATATTTAGTCATTTTTGCTGGGAGAAAATACCTGATGCCTGCAAATTTAAAAAGGAGAGGCTTTTGGCTCACATTTATAAGCTTCAGTCCACATTCTTCAGGCTTACAATTAAGGTGGGATGGTGGAAGGGCCTGAGCAGGGGAAAGCTGTGTGTGCCACGGTAGTGGTACAGGAGGGAGCCCGGAAGGCAGATGTGCCCTCCTGCCATGTCCTGAGTGACCTGCCTCTCCCAGTGGATCCCCCCCATACCAAGTCAGTTGCAACATCCCTATAATCCATTCCTGTTGAAAGCACATGAAGGCTTGGGGGCCATTTTAGATCTAAAGCATAACATAGAGAATATTGCCCTCTTACAGAAGGCAGCCATAGGCAATGTGTAAGTAAGAGAACATGCTGTATCCCAATACAACTATGTCCAAAAGGATGGCAAGTTAGGACCCATGGACTGCAGTTTTCCAACTTCTAGTCTAGCTTATTGTTTTGACACTCTTCTCCTTTTTAAAAGAGTATTTAATGCTGTAAAATTTCCTCTAAGCAATGACTTGTTGTAATGTATAAATTTTGAAATGTCATAGTCTCACTTCCTGGTTGTCAAAATAATCTCTAATTTCTCTTCACATTTCCTTATAAACCCATGAATTATTTTAAAATGTTTTACTGGAATATAAACATTTGAGAGTGGGCCCAGAGGGATGGCCCAGTAGTCTAAAGCGCCTGCTTGAGAAAGCTTGGGCGGCTTCAGGAACCGTGGTTCGATCCCCAGCACCACATGCTGTGCCAGCCCTGCCGTTGGGGCAGGCTGAGCCGGCCATAAAAATGAGTGAATAAACAAACAAAGGTTCTGAAACAAGAAAAAAATAAATAAATAAAATAAAAAAATTAAAAAAAAATAAAAACACTTGAGAGTTTCCTGAATATCTTTCTATGGCTGATTTCTAGTTTAACTCTATTATGGTTAAAGAACATATTTTGCAGGACTTTAATATTTTTTATTTATTAAAGTTTACTTCATTATTGGTGAACATTTTCATACACACTTGAAAAGAATATATTCTGTTGTTTTATAAAGGCCTAATCTGATATTAGTTGGATTAAATTGATTAATTAAAGTTCTATGTCCTTGATGATTTTCTGCTAGCTTTTGGATAACTCTAAGAGCTATGTTAAAGTCTCTGTGCTTATACATTTGTCCAGTTCTTTTTACTTTCTGTACAGTTTTGCTTCACTTGTCTTGAGGTTTTGCTGTCTAGGATTTTTCTTTTTGATACAACCTTTCTGTAATTAAGTGATGTTCTTCTTTATTCCTAGAAACTTCACTTGTTCTCAAGTCCACGTGTAGTACTAAGAGAGCCCCCAGGTCCTCCTTGACTAGCATTGGCATGCCATAAACTTTCCCATCCTTTTATTTTCAACCTATTGTATCTTTTTTATTTAAAGTGCTTTCTTATAGACAACATTTAGTTTCTGTCTCCATTTTTCATCAAAGCTGGTGATATTCACATTGTACTTAAAGTGCCAAGACCACATTTTGTCTACTTATTGAAGAAGTTATCTGTAAGTCTACCAATTTATTATTTATTCTCTGCATTTTTGTTTCTTATTCCTTTCTTCTGCCTTTTGTATTCTCTTTGGGATTACTTTAATACTTTTCATATTCCATTTTCATTCATGTATTGTCTTTTTTACTATATTTCTCTGCATTCTTTAGCAGCTACTTTGGGAATCACAAATATTGATATTTAACTTTAAATCTACATGCAATTGACATTTTACAACATCAACTAAAACATAAATATTACAACTAAATGAATAGTTTTACTCTTTGCACTTTTAACTTGTACTTGTCATATATAATATAAGTACACATGTTGAAAACACATCAGGCTTCTGCTTAACAATCATGCATATTTTAAAGATCTTTAGGGAAGGAAAACAAATGACTCTACTTACTCAAACAGTTTCTATTTCTACTGCTCTTTCTTTGTTCCTGAAATTTCAAGTTTCCTGTTGATATCATTTCCCTTAAGCCTGGTCCCTGAGCCCTAGCTGGCTAGAAGGGCATGGGCAAGTTGCTTCACATATTTATGGCTTGACTGCTACATCTAGGTCTTGTTGATCAAAATCCCCCACAAGACCTCTCCTTCCACCTTAATTTCCCTACTCTATTCCCAGCACTGAAGGCCTCTAGAATCTGATTGTCTTTTTTTATCCCATCTACTGTAGCTTCCCATAGTGCCACCCACCTCTATGATCATTCAGTGAATGAGGGTCCCCATGGAGGTTAGTGTCTTGTGGGGGTCCTGGGGGATGAAGCAGGACCCACCTCTCACGAATCTCTTGGTAATACGTTACAAATGCAGATTCCCCACAAGACCCTAGGATGATCGAATTCTTGCCAAGGAATCTACTCTGAACAAATTCAACAGTTGATTCAGATGTGATCTAAAGTGTTTATAGACTCTTTTCCATGAGCAACAGTGGAAGAATGGGGCAGCTGCTGGAGGAAGAGCCCAGGCAAGGCTGAAAGAACACTTTGCAGAATGAGGGAGACTTGAGAAATCCAAACAATGAGGTGCCAAAGGAGAGGGAGAAATGCAGGTGAGAGGAAGGCAACTGAAGGGCAGGTGTGCAGAACAGCGAGGGCGTGAGGCAGGCACGGTAGGAAGCTGGAGGGAAGCAGAGAGGACAGGAAGGGACCCCAAGCAGGCTTAAAGCAGACGTGAGACTCCTCCTCCTGGTGGGATCTGGCTGTAGTCAGAGTTAGTGGAGGAGACTTTATCAGGCTAAGGAACAGGGAGCTGAATTGGTGGCCAGAGGAATTCAGAATCGCTGTGAGGCGGGTAGCAAATAGGCCCAATTAGAAGGAAAAATGGAGGCTGGTGGATAAAATTTATGAAGTGAGGGTTTTGGGTTGGGGTCTGAACTGAGACAGCCAACAAGACAGAAATGGGAAGACAGGTGCCGGGCTGAGGAAGAGTGTGCTGCGACTGGGAGTGGAAGACGAGAGTGGGCTGTGCTATGGAACGGACCGCCATCTTGCTGAATCATTTTGCATAAGTCATGTGACTCTCTGGCCTGAGTCCTTCTGTTCTTCAAATGGGACACAGACATAGGTCACCTCTGTGGATATCAGATGAGAAACTGGATTAAAAATTTAAAAATTGGCCTTGAAGCATGCACTTCATAGCTGTTATTGATGCTCCAAGAACTCTAATGTTAGTTATCTCGTAAGGACTTTGGCCATATGGAACAGGCATCTCATCACAGAAGGACACAGAGAAGGCACCTTGCTGTTGTGTCCCATGACCCATTCTTCCTGGTGACCGTGATCCACTCATAGGCAGTCTTCCCGAGGCAGGATTATATAGTGATGAGATTTAAGAGCGCTTGTCAGAATTGAGCAGGATTTTTATAGAACCAATTGGGGGAAATGTGCCGCAGAAACACTGGAGATTAATATCTCTGCATCAGTGGTGGGCTTTCAATAAATGACATGTTTTTCCTGATTATTGTTTTATAATACCTTGCACGCTCCCCCATTACCATTCCATTTTATGACAGTGCTAATATGCAGATGTTACTTTAATCTGTTTTTTAATTTATCTCGGCTATCCCACAAGTACATTTTCAAGTGACTCGTTTATTTAGTAGCACCTCATTTATTTTAAAAGTATTTTCTTTATCACTGTGAAAGTGCTAATGACATTTCTACATGAGTTCTCTCGCATTTCCAAGGTCAAGCTACACCCAGGAGTGTCTGCTGCTCTCCCGCTTGGGGCTGAGAGGCGTTCCTCACACCTGCACTCGCTGTGGGCTGCGGGGCACCGGCCTTCTGAGCCTCTTGCTGGAAGTGCAAATGCAGGGACACAGTCTGGACAAACACTGGATGAGAACCACCTGGTCACAGGCTGGCCAAATAGCTCAGTGGATTAACATGCCTGCAAGCAGGTGCAGGGGCCAAGGGTTTGATCTCCGGACCTGACCCTGCGGCCTACTAAGACAGCAATTGAGATTGGGCATGGTGGCTCATGCCTGTGATCCCAGATCTTGTAAGGCTATAAACAGGAGGATCAGACTAAAGTCTGATCTAGTAGTGACACCCTGAACACCCTGTAGACCCTTTCCTAAAATACAGAAAAAAAAAAAAATTAAAAATAGAACCCCCAAGTCAGGCCCTTCAAACAGCTTTGCAGTAAAGTTACCTCTGTCTTTGAGTCATTTCTGTCTCTGAGAGCACTCATTACGAAGCTGAATTGGTAGTACAGTGCTGGCCTGCGTCTAGGACCAGAGAATGCATGGTGTATTTCCTTCTAATGGAACTTGGAGATCAGTTTTGCCAAGGCCACTTAACCCCTGTCCTAGCCTGTATCACTTCTAGTTCTAGTTCTTTCTTCAACTTCAAGCTGACATTTTCTATAGTAGCTGGGCACCAACCAATAGCTTTTGGATGGCTCAAGTCAGAGTTCAAACACATAATTATCAGCTTGTGCCTTGTAAGGCTCCTGGCCCTGTTGATAACTAAGTCTATTTTGCTCTACTATAACAGAATAGCAATGATTGTATCATTTAAAATGGATATAAGTGTTTTGGCTTATGATCCTCGAGGTTGAGAAGTCAATATGGAGGGGCTGGTTATCTGGTAAGGTGGTTCATGATCTATTAGCTGTGGTGGGAGGTTGAAAAGATGGGGTTGTTTACAATGAAACTCTTTTTTAGTTTTTCTGTCAACTTTGATGGTAGCTACTTTCCCCAGCCATTGCCAATAGCCCAGAGAGAAGAGCACACACAGGGGATCCTCTTGCAGAGATCCCTTTGTGGCAGCTTTACTGTCAGGATTTGGGTTGTGGGCACAGCTTCAATGACAACCATAATAAGAAAACTTGAGAGGTTTTGAGATGCTGGCGGTAACCTGACATGTCTGAAGGCCACACATCTGAAAGTTGGGTACAAAGAAGTAAGCACAGCCACTAGCTGAAAGCATTAGAAAATCAGGTGTGTCACTTTAAGTTCCCATTAAGTCCTAAATGGTCCATTTAAGGGAAATACCAGAAAAGTGGGGGCCCCCAGTTGGCTGGGCAGGAGAGATGCCTCTAGAATCTTATCCAGGGCCTAGATTCATACTTTATTGGGATTGGCTCCCTGATGCCACAGTGTAGAAGCGAGCCACTTAGGACATTCCAAGTCTGTTTTTAAGATCACCATAGGTCAGTGGGCTGGAGGGTGTCAGGAGAGGCTTCCTCTGCTTTGTACAATTGTCTCAGGCCTTGGGCCCCTTTTGCCTGTGCTTCTTACACCTCCAGGCCCTCAAAATGCTCTGTTCAGCTTCCTGGCCAGAAGGAGAGTATGAGTCATAGTGGAGTGTGTGAGTCTCTCTAAAAAGTCACTTTATGCCTTCTGCCACATCTCATTGCTCCAGGCCAGCCACATGGATACTTCCAGGCATGCCGACTGCTAGAAACTGACAACCAGGAGACTGTGGCTGCCATGAGCAGTGGGGGCCTCTCCACTCTCCTGTATTCCTAATAATGACTGCTCACCTGCTGTCTTCCATCTGGAACATCTGCAGCCTTTCTGTTTTTGAGGTGCTGGGGATGGACCCTAAGGCCTCATGAATACATCACCCTGATACCTGCACTCTGTACCTTAGATCTTTTCTTCCCTAAGGAATAAGTGTAGAATCTGACCATGCCTGGGGGCAGACCCTTCAAATAGTAATGACATGTGCCCAGAAAGCAGACCCTAGGCATTCAACAGAATCACACAAATATTTCCCCAGTTTAGCTATCTCCTACATCAACATCTAGAATCAACTGACCACTGATTCACACTTTATTAACTGCACTTCTGCCACCCTACTGGTGCCTTGATCAAATAGGTGAGGGGCACTGCCCTAAGGAAGGAAGTTTCCAGAAAGACCAGAGGGGGTAATGAAAACTCCAGTGTAGTGTGAGGTCTAACAGTCCCTACCCTGGAAAGTTTGCAACTTATGGTTCACTTCTTAGTATGGAAAGACCCTGTTCCCTGACAAAGAGATTCGAAACATCACTGACCCTGTGTGTGAGGGCTGTGGAGATATACAGAGTTGATGGCCCTTCCAGGACTTTGAGACCAAACCAGCTGCACCGCCCAGGCAGAAAACCGGAGTAGCAGAAAGGGAGTGAGGCCCAAGCTACACTCTGATTTTGAGGCTCTGGCTATGACAAAGGAAGGTGTATGTAAACAAGGTTCTGAAACTATTAAGATTTAAACAAATTATTCCTTCAATACACACTTATCCAGACAAACACAGTTACTTTGTTTCTAATTGTTCTGATTAATTTATTGGTATAATTTAGAAATACATAATGATCACATTCACCAGAGGAAGTCTGTACCTATGCATGACCTATTTTGATTCTTTTTTCCTCAACTGCCATTCCTTCTTTCAACTCTTCTTCCTTTCCTTATTTACAAAAACTTTGTCTCCTCCATTTTCTTCTTTCTTTCTACTGGGTACAGGATCTTACTACATAGCTTGGACTGTAGTGATCCTCCTGTTTTCAGCCTCCCCAGCTCTGGGCTCACAGGAATGCACCACCATGCCAGGACTTGCTCTCTGGTTCAGCATGCCCCAACGGTGGGGATAGTATGGTATGTGGTGTGGGGGATTGAACCCTGGGCCCTGCACTTGCCTAAGCAGCTGGTTAGTTCACTGAAGTATGTCACAGGCCCCACTTTCTTCTTTCCACTCCTTTTTTTCTTTTTCCCTTTCCTTCCTTTCTCTCTTCAGTGACTTTGCTTTACTGCATTAGAAAATGCCGTGAAAAGCCAAAGTTTGAGCTTGTGAGAGAAGACAAGGTCAGGACCAGGTTAATTCTTATCTGTTTTCCAGAAAGACAAAGTTCACATAAGTGGCTTCTAATTCAAAAATGGAGAGACTGGAGTCCTATTTAAACACTACTAAAATAAGTTTCCTTTCTTTATATGTCTAACCAACTTTCTCTTCCATCTCTTCCAACAAACCAAAGCTTACCCTGCACATTGCTATCACGAAGGGCAGTATACAGGCCCCAGGCCCCATGAGAAACAAAAGCCAGGGAGCCATTTGTCGCAGCCTTGATCTTAATCTTGCTGTTGCTGAGATCTTCCAAGTGTATTTGCTACTTGCGCCTGTGTTCCCGCAAACTCCCGCTGTTCCCAATTGTCCATTGCCTATTAGGAGTGGTTCCAGCCAAGGTATTTTTTCCCCTATTCATTTGCTCATTTCTTTCCCTGGGAACTTTACTATGCATGAGTAACTGGCCTGTGATGCTGCTTTTGTTTGACATTTTGCATTCGTTAAAAACCAGTCATCTGCATGTTTTATAAAGCAGTGGGGGTCTCTCCCCAAGATCAATGCTGGAAGCCCTCATTAACATCTGGGGAAGTGATGGCCCCAGATAGGGGGGATGCATGACCCCAAGGAGTGTGGGTTTAGGAAATACATCTTTTAAAAAAAAATCAAAGCACTTTATATTCATTGCCTGGGTTGCTCACTAGCAGAAAGGAGGCTGCCTGTGTAGTGCTCGAGTGCATCCCCTTTCCCCGGCCTGGAGCGCATCTTCCCTTCCACTCTGCTTCTCTAAGGTGATGTCTCTTCTCAGAAGCCACCTCATCTGACTCTTTGTCCCTCTGTCCCTGGAAGCCACAGGCCCATCAATTTAGCCAGATCTCACCTTGAACTTTATGGATGCCATAAACAATTTCAGACACTTTATGATTTAATGTAAATGAGAAAAGTCTTTGGCTTTCAGGTGCTCACGAGGAAAATAAACAATATTAGGAAAACTTAGAAGGCTATTTGGAGGATGTTTTATAGAAAGATCAGAGTCTTTCTATAAAGAATCTTTCTCTCCAGTTTCCCTGGGTGTGCCTTTTCTAATTTTAATGAACCCCAAAGTTGGAGAAGGGCTGCTATGGCAGAGAAGAGCCATATAGGGTTTGATATCCAAACTATGTGTGTGTACTAGGTCTCTTTCAATTCTAGTCCCTCTGCTCAGCACTCCTCCACTCTCCTTCTATCCTAGAAACAACCCTGATGAGCAGTTTCTTAGCTATCATTACAAGTATGCCTTGCCTCCAGTCACTGGTCTGCTTAGTTTCAAGATGCCCTCCTACTTCCATTTGCTGTTTCTAGTCTCACCTGATCATCACCTTCCTGTTAAGTTTGGTCCTTAGGGAGCACTGGCAAGTGATTTCAGGGCAGGAGGGGTAGAGGAGACATGGAAGCAGGTCATCCTGCCTCACTCTCCTGGAAGCGGCACTCCAGCTATGGTTGTTGTTCCAAGCCACTGTTCCAGCTCTGTTTGTCCAGGTGGCGTTGGCTCCCCAGCTCTGATCACTTCGTCTCCTTTGTTTCTCTCGTCCTGATGTTTTTATCTTTCCTTGTCCCATACTTGCTTTTCGAGTTCATTCAACACACTCAATCTGAGTTTCATATATTAAATTTCTTCTATTATCAGGCTTGTGATTTTTTCCCTGGCTGGGTTCTGCATTTACTTCTCTCTACCAACATACATATACTTAATATTTCTCGTGGATGGACACTAGGCTGTTTTCAACCAACTCTTTCTGAGGACAGAGGAACCAAATACAAGATTCTTTTTAAAAAGAATTTTAAAGAAAAATTTTATCTTTGAAGGTGTTACGGTTTGTGTCTAGTTGTCCCCCCAAAACCTCATGTGGTCGTGGGGTGGGGACTTCTAGAGTTTAAGACTAACTCATAATTAATTGGGATTGTGTGTGTTAGTACTGCTGGGATTATGGATTTTAGTATAGCTGAGATTACAGATTTTAGTACTGCTGAGATTATGGGAATGGCCTGAGGTGGATAGCCTAAGCAGAAAGCCTGAATGTATTATAAGAGAGACAGGGCAACAGACTCTCTCTCTTTCTGTTGCCTTGGTTGGTCAGTTGCCTCTGCTGCAATTGTTCTTTTGCCATTAACTGCTGCTCTCTGCCATGTGCCAGTCTGCCTTGGAGCCCACTGAGTATGGACTGAAACATCCAGTAACTGTGAGTTAAACAAACCTTTCCTTCCTTCATTTTGAGTGTCAGATATTTGTCCTAGCAATGAGAGAAGAGTAACTAAGACAGAAGGTATTAGAGAGCTTCGAGATCCTGTGGAATTCAAGGCCAAGATTTAAGAGAGGAGGGAAAACCAAAGAGATAACCCCAGCAAGCGAATCTGTTGCTTTCTTGAGGTTAATGTAACTTCACAAGTAGAACAAAAGGCCAAGAAGCTAAATAGAACTCTTAAAAGATTCCTAGATTCATTCATGAAGCTAAAAGTGGAAGTTCAGAGATCACCAAGGAAGAAAGTCCCTGATTTACACTGAGGGTTTAGTTGGAAACATCAAAGGGCTAAATTTTAAAAGTAATGGTGAAGGGTTGGGGAGATAGCTCCATGGCACATGTGCCTGCCTGACAAGCACAAGGTCATGAGTTCGAACCCCGGTCCCATAAATGAATAAATAAATAAATGAATAAATAAATAAATAAATGTAATGGTGAAATAACAAGTAGACCAGTTCTCAGAGAGATTGAAGTCTACCTCTGACTCACTGTACTTCTTGGTTGAACTAAGACATTTGGAACTGCTAGAACCTCTTTTCTTTCTGCTCTGAGAAAGCATAAATAAATCCTCTCTGGAAGAAGACAGCACCTAGGATCAAATTGTCACCATAATTTTTTCATATATAAGTCAGATTTTCATGAACGTAACAAGGTACATGAGACATCCCTGAAAACTCTAGACAAACAACAGACATTAGAAATAGATTCAAGGGGTGAGGAAGAGAGCTCAGTGGTCTAAGTGCCTGCTTGGCAAGCACAAGGATCCAGGTACAATTCCCAGTATCAAGCCAAGAATCCTGGGCCTGCCTTGCCAGCCACTGAAACAAGGCCTGGTGGCACATGCCTATAAACCCAGTGCTGGAGAGGCTGAGACAAGAAAATCACTACAATTCTGAACTATGTAGTGGGATATTTATACTAAATAAATAAATAAATACTTTTTAAAAATAGATTCAAGAGTTACCACAATCAGAATTCTTTTTCCCATCTTGCAAGATGGTAGGTGAAAAAACTGAGAAGCCAGACACAAAAGAGAAGAAATCCAAAGCCAAGAAGGCTGCTGCCAGTGATACTGGTAAAAAGGGTAAGGTGAAGGCAAAAAAGTCCAAGAAGGAGCAGCTCCACTGCAACTGAAGTCCTGTCCTGGTCAGAGCAATTGGTAGATACTCCTTGTTCTGATACGTATTCCAGAAAGGCTTTGCATAAGAGACAGTACACAGCTGCTAAATCAAAGAGAGAGAAGAACAAGAAGGAGGTCTTGCTACAATCACAAAACTAGTCGGTGGGGACAAGAATGGAGATACTCAAGTGGTTACGCTTCAAAAAATGCCCAGATATTATGATCCTGAAGATCTATCCTGACAGTGGTTGAGCCATAGCAAGAAACCTTTCAGTCAGCATGTGAGGAAACTTCGAGCTAGCATCACTCCTGGCACCATCTTGATCAGCCTCATGGGCATCACAGAGGCAAGAGAGTGGTCTTCCTGAAGCAGTTGGCCAGTGGCTTGCTACTTGTGACTGGGCATCTTAGCTTTAATCATGTTACTCTATGAAGAACACACTAGAAATTTCTCATTGCCACCTCTACAAAAATTGATGTCAGCAAAATGAAAATCCCCAAGCACCTCATTGATGCCTACTTCAAGAAAAAGCTGTGGAAACCCAAATACCAGGAGGGCAAGATCTTCCACAATGAGAAAGAGAGATACCAGATTTCAGAGCAGTGCAAGGCAGATCAGAAAACGATGGACTCACAGATTTTAGCAAAAATTAAAGCTATTCCTCAGCTCTGGGGTTATCTGAGATCTGCTTTTGCTCTGACAAATGAAGTTTGTCCTCATAAATTAGTGTTCTAAATTTCTTACTAAGAACCTAATTAAATAATTGATACATTAAAAAAAAGAGTTACCATAATTGGATTTGATTTTAAATCACTATGGATGTATGTTCAAAGAATTAAAAGATTGATAATTTTAATAGAGATTAAAGAATTAAATGTAAAATTTTCAACTGAAAGAACACACAAACTGATATTATAAACTCAAAGAAATTTACATACTAAAGGAAAAATTATATATTGAAAAGTAGAGTACATGTGACTATTAGCATTGAAACATACAGAAAAAAATCATAGAAATATATATGTATAGATATATATTTATAATGGACAAATTACTCAACTAATGTGGTTTTGTTTCCTTATTTCCAAAATGGGAATAATAATGCTTTCTATTCCATAGGGCTATTATGATTATTAAATGAATTAAATTTATAGGAGTACATTGACTATATGAAATTATATACAAATATATAGAGCCCATAACAACAATTCCTGATATAACGATGCTACAAAAAACATCCTTTTTGTTTTTAGCCTTTTATTTTGGAGACTTTCTGACCCTAACCATGTAGCACTGTCTCAACTTTTTTCTCTTTGCTCTTTTTTTTATGGTTGTATACTCTATAACACTTTATAATATGTGATTATACAATCATTACTATGATTGATTAGTCTTTTATAAGACATATTCTTAATGAATATTATTATGTATAGTTTTCTGCTTGTGTAAATGTATCTCATTTTACAAAATAATTGATAGATACGTAATTTCAGAGAATGCATTGTTTCAGGCCAGTGAGATAGCTCAGCCAACTGAAGTGCCTGCTTAGGCAGACTCAGTGACCAGAATTGAATCTCCTGTGTGCTGTGCCAGCCCTGCCCCCAGGGCACAGAGAGATGGCGACCAAGACTGGGCGTGGTGGCATGCATCTGTAATCCCAGTGCTTGGGAGGCTGAAAACAGGATTATTACAAGTCTGAGCCATTCAGTGAAACCCTGTAAATCCTGTGCAAATATATATATATATATATATATATATATATATATATATATATATATTGCATTGTTTCATTATAGTCAAGGAACATAGTTAATAATATTAAAATTTATCAAATTTATCAGGGGCTAGCGATATAGCTTAGTGGTACAGCACCTGCCTGGCAAGTGCAGGATCTTGAATTTGATTCTTGGTGCCAAAAAAAAAAAAAAAAGATAAATAGAATAAAATTTAACAGATATTTACAATGTTCAAATGATAGTACATATCTACGGATAGCATTTGAGAATACACATTTTTCCCAAATTATTAAAGTAGATATCAAATTCTTAACTTAGTCAATCTCTTGATGACTAATTTTGGAGAAATTGGCATTTTTTTTTTAAATTGAGTTAGTACTCCTGTTTGTATCTTGAAAAACTGTCTGTATTTCATTTTCTGTTCATGTCAACTTGACAAGTTTTTATTGGATAGTTAGGTTTTTCTCTTATTGATTTGTAGACACCATTTATATATTTAGGCTATTAGTTCCTTGTCATTTATATTGCAAATGTTTCTTCTTAGTTTGTTGTCTGTCTTCTGATTTTGTTTATAGCATTTTTCCCAAGCAGAAAATTTTAATTTTAAGTATTCAAATTTATCATTCTTTTCTTTCATGGATTGCTTGTTTTATGTCCTGATTAGAAAGGCTTTCCTCATTCTTACACTTAAAATATTTTCCTTCTCTTTCATGAAATTATTTCAAGTTGAATGGTGTTAAGAGCAGATTAAAATTAGAGAAATCATTCTCTGACTGTCACTCAAAGGGAAGCATAGAGGCAAATAAAACTAGAGGTAGGGCTAGTTCATGGGCTTTCGTACCACCTCAAATGAAGGTAAGAAATGGTTGCATTTAAAGCAAAGGGAGAAGCAGAATGAAAAAGTATTCAGAAGGCAAAATAAAAAAGACTTAGCAGTCCTTGGATAGGGAAGTAAGGTGCAAGAACATACCTACATTGTACTCAGGCTTCTGGGTTCTTCTCTGGCACTTGGGTTATGACACTCTCTGATCCTTCTGCCCTAGCTACCGGTGATACCTAGGAGCACATGAATACCTGGTAGCTCTCTTTGGCTCCCTGTGGAACTAGGCCAGTTGATCCATGTGTTAATGAGCCATTCAATGGTATCTTCAGTGCAGGAGGCCTTATATACCCTTACCTATGATGAAGTGGTCAGTGATAGTGTGTTTACCCGAGCCTTTGCTTTGGCAGAAGGCTTTCTAAATACATATAATCTCTTTGGGTAGTGAGCAGTAAGTGCAGCCTCCCGAACTCATAACCTGCCTACAAAACCTTTCCCCATTGGTACCCAGCTGAAACTCTATGCAGTGCTATACGTACTTGCAAAGAATCTCCATCTTAATGAACTGAACTATCTATCATCCATTTGGGCATCTAACCTAGAAATATAAGCCATTACTGACCTCCCACGTTTTGTGTATGTTACATATCCTAGAAATCTTCAAATCCTGCAATTGTTTCTCCATTGCCTCAATTCCATCCCTTTCATTCATCTCCATTCTGCTGCCTTGGTTCAGGCTTTTCTCCTTCTCTGTAGACTGCCCCAGTAGCTTCCTTCCCGTCTCCTTGTTTCACTTATCTCAACTCTTTTCCATTCTATGCTAAAGTAATTGTTGAGACAAGACCACTTTCCTACTTAAAAGCCACGGTGAACAAAAGAACATGTACTGAGCTTTATGTATTAGGACTTTTATAATGCTCTTTTTCCATTGCCAGCTCCCCCCTACTCTGAGCTCGAAACACTTTTCTATCTCCAGATCCTTGAACGTCACTATGTCCTTGCTAACACAGACAGGACAATGATTCCCCTAAGATGTTCATGATCCAAAGATCTGTGGACCTATTATTTTGTATGACAAAAAAAGGAATTAGGATTGTTAACTATCTGACTATATAGTGAGGAGATTATTCTAGAGTAGTGGTGGCAAACATATGCCACAGGGGCCATGGTGAGGTTTTCATATCATTGAAATCTCCAAAAAGTTCACCATCGCCATCCTAAAGTAACCAGCTGGGCCCAGTGTGGTTACAAGGATGCTTAACACTGGAAGGGAAAGCAGAAGAGGTTGCCAGAGGATGTGATATGAGAAGGGCCTGAACTCCTATTGCTAGCCTTGAAGATGGGGAAAGGAGCTCATGCACCAAGGAATAAGAGGCACCTCTGAAACCTGGAAAAACTGAGTGAATGTTTCTTTCCCTAGAGCCTCCAGAAAGGAACATAGTCCTCCTGACATCTTCGAATTAGCATGATGATACCCAGGTGAAAACTTCTGACTCACAGCACTATAAACTTATTTTTTTTTTTTATTTATTTTTTTAGACTTTTTTTATTTGTTTATTTATTTTTATGGCCTGCTCAGCCTGCCTTGAGGGCAGGGCTGGCACAGCATGTGGTGCCGGGGATCGAACCACAGTCCCTGAAGCTGCCCAAGCTTTCCTAAGCAGGCGCTTTAGACCACTGAGCCATCCTGCCGGGCCCTAAACTTACTTTTTAAAAAAACCATTGTATAGTATAAATGTACCTTTGCTCTAATGGGATTTCATCCCAATAGAACATCAAAAGTTGAAACTACGATTGTTTAAAGTATATTTTATGCACTGCAAGGCTGGGAAGAGATACAAACTAAAGGTTCATGATACCATTTCTACATAGATTGCTTTTGATCCACCATAAGTTTGAAAATTGTAAGTTGAGCCATCATAAGTTGGGGATCACTTGTACTTTTTCACAGAAGCAGTAAAAAAATAAATACATTTGCTGTACTTCACCTAGAAGGCCTTCCCTTGCTTCAGTTGCTTTGCTCAATTCAACCTCACTCCTTTTGGAAATCTTCAGTTGCTTCAAGTGACAAGAATGTGCCCTCCAACAGGTCCTACTACCTTCATATTATCATACCAAATCACACCACATCACATCATTTTTGCTTAGCTCTTTGTAGTACCAGAGTGACACTATAGCTACTCCTCCTAAGTATAAATTTGTTCATTAAGATTACAATTGTCCTTGATTTTTGAGTCATGGATGAAGCCATTGCTGATAACAGGGAGTGTGAAAACTGGAGCCAAGGCCAAGTGTTAGGGTTTGTATTTGAATGCTTCCCCCAAGCTCTCATGTGCTCAGAGACAGGACTTTATTGGATCATAGAGGCACCACAGTGACTCAGTATTAAGAGGTAGAGTCTGGGTAGAAAAGAATGACCCCTAGAAACATGATCTAGAAAGTGATCTCTTCCTCCCTGGCTGTACTCTTCACTGTCTGTTTTTTAGCTGCCAACATATAAATGACTTTCCTTCTGCAGTTCCCCTCTGCTGTATGCCTTCCTCCCTTGGAGCCAGTGGGCTATGGACTAGAAACAGCCAAAATAAATCTCATCTCCTTTAATTTGTGGATGTTGGATATTGAGTCCTAATGATGAGGAAAGTGGTTAAGACACCAGGCCATGCTACTCCAGGCTGACCTAAAGAAATGGAGACCTATCATAGAGTTGAGAGCTTTCTAGGCAGGTCTTTTTTGCATGTGGTCTGCAGGTCTTCCTGTAAATTGGGTACCAAGGTACCAGGGTACTCTGAGTACCAGGCCTTTTCAGCATTGAGCAAGTGGACAAACATCTCGCATTAGCTCCCAATCATAAGTCACTACCTATTTGTCATTTAAATTTTTCGACCAGATAGTGAGCCCTGGGATAGTTGAACCACTGATTAATATCTGTCGAGCACCCATGAGTCATCAGTAAAGGGCTCAGTAAAGTCTCATCTCTGAAGGGGACTTACCTTTTGGTGCCTGTGGCTTTATTCCTCAGCTATAAACTCATATTAAAATTAAACGAAAGAACAGGAGGTAAATGACATTACGAATCAATAAGACGGAGTCTCAGCCACAGGACATCAGAGTCCAGAGAGGGCTTTCTGAAGGCTGGGATGAGGAATGTGGCAGACTGACATTGGGGCCCAGCCACATTTTGTGGGCATTTTTTAGGAGTTGTCATTGCTAGAGAGTTTGGACATTATAAATTTCACTTAGGTTGTGATGGAAGGGGTAAGGTTTTGGATTTTGAAGCTAGGTGTACTCATTCATCCAATACACATGTAAGAGCTCCCCCACTGTCTATGAATGAGGGGTGGGTGTAAAGAAAGAGCATCAAGTTGAAACAAAGCTGAAGGGCCTTGAGTAGTACTCTCCTGGAGCTCACATTGAATCTGATCAGTTTATCAACCAAATAAAGTTCTACCCTAGGTGTTAGATAAATAGCAGTTTATGTGCAGTTGAAAGGATGAGAGATCACCTCAGCCAGGAGGATCAGGGAGCTTCTTGGAAGAAGAGGCCTCCTAACTTGGCCTTGAAGGATAAAAGGGCCAGTGACAGGCAGAAGATAAGTAGGGCAGCTTGCTTTCTCCTCTGCAGTTTGGGCGGAGAACTCAGCTCTTTCGGGTGCATATATTTTAATGGAGATTTATTTTCTGCATTGTTAAAGCTTAATGGTTCCTTCAAATCATACTGACACAAAGCAAAGGCAGAGCAGTTCACCAAGCAGCAGATTTTGCCCTGAGCAAAGACGCTTCTCCATGCATGGAGCTGAACCCCACTGTTTTGCAGAAGAGTGTGTGCTGGCTTTGCAAATCAAACAGGAGTCCTTAAACAAAGCACTTCCTTCCCAGCAAAGGAGTGAAATAAGGGTTGAGTTACTTTAGGACAATGCCTGCAGGTCTGGCACACTAATGGCAGGTGTCATTGGAGGGGAGCACCCAAGGCCAATGTGGATCCTAATTACCTCTGTGTTTGTAGCTCCTTGCCTGATACACTATGGTGTATGTGCTTGTTTACATTGTTCCTTGTGAAGAGAAATGAACAGAGGGACTAATGGACAGAGGGATAGGTAGTAGATGAATTACCTTTCCTTGTGTTGCTGCTCAGTGCTTTGTGTATCGCAGCCTCCTTTGCATGTCCACCTTCTTTGGGGGTGCTATTGAGGTGTAGCTGAAGCAGTCCTCCTCAAATGATATGCAACACTTGGGTAGGGTCAATTGTGAGTTGCATGGGGGATACTTTACAGGTCATGAGGACTGTAATGTTAGGTGGTCTGAAGACTGAGGACCCTATGTTCAACTCACTTAGTTTGTCAATGGGAACAATAAAGTCAAGGGATATGCCCATGGTTCCCTGCTGCTCCTTTCCCAGAGATTTACTTTGGTAACTTGGATGCTTGTTCTCCTGCATTGGTATTTGTTGATGTGCAACATTTGATACTCTGTACATGGTGGGCTTCTGTCATTGGTTTATTAGAACTTACAAAACAAAGCAATACAAATTTGTGATCTTGAGAGTTCAAGTGTGCTCCCTGTCAAATATAATAAGGGTTTAGAAATCCCAACTACCCTTACCTGCAACAGTGACATTAGGGCCCTAAGCTTCTAGCCCTGAGACTATTCGAAGGATGAAACAGGCGTCTCAGTAGGAACATTGTCATTCCTGAAGCTGTTTAGATTTGACTTGGGAGGGATAAGAATTAGGGAGAGGAAGAGGAGGCAGCTTTTCTGTTCTGAAGAATCCACTGGTGCCTCCCCAGGTCAGGTGATGAGGTCCTGCCCCTGTTCCAAAGTTCATAGTTACATTTTCCCCATGTAGACTACTCCCCAGTATTTGCACATATAGAGGTTATAGAAGCACTTAGGCTCCCAGGAGTTCAAGTTCTTTACTATCTTGGCTCTTCTTTGGAAGGCCTGCTTTGGTGGGCTGTCCTGTATAGGTAGGGAGGTTAACATGTCTATGGGCTTTTGACCAGTAATGAGATGGTACAAAAGAAAGAAAAGGGATGACCATGAGGAGAGGTGGGTGACAGCCCAACACCAAGTGTGCCATGTGAAGTGCATCACTTCCTGTTGCACAGACTCTATTTCCTCATCCCTGAATGGGAGATTGACTCCAGCCAGTTGTTTCTACCCTCCTTTTACAGCATTTGCAAAAGTCTTAAGAAATGCATTCCATTTCATTTAAGAAAGCCAATAGTTAGCTACAGCGCTTCTTAGACTGTGGTGCCTATGTCTTGGGAAGCACTGTAGAGCTGCCTATAGATGCTCTCTGGTTATACAAAAACTTAACATATGGTTCAATACAAACTTAAAGATGTTTTCTAACTGTGCATGGATGCTGGCAACTTAGTAAAGTTTTGGCAATTGTTTAAATGTGTAATGTTAAGCTTACACGTATAAAAGCTGGTAGACTGGGTCTCTGTCACTTGCTTCAAAAAGAAAGAAAGAAAGAAAGAAAGAAAGAAAGAAAGAAAGAAAGAAAGAAAGAAAGAAAGAAAGAAATGTATTTGATGCATAAAAATACCTTAATGTAGTTATTGAAGGTGGATGGTCTGCAATCAAATTGTAGTTCCTCTATGACTCTAAAGAAGGATAACTAATTTCTCTCTTCCTTAGTTTTTTATGTGTGCAATGACTTGATAATATATCCATCTGAAAAGGTTATTGTGAAGATTAAATGAATTAATATCTCTAAAGCACTTAGAACTGTAACAATAATGGTGGCGATATTTTCATGCCAGAAACTATTTGATGTGCCTGACTTGCAGTCACCCATTTAAGCTTCACAGCCATCTTGAGAGGTAAGTACAGAGACAGAGAGGTTCTGAAAGCCACAAAGCAAACAACAGCGCTTCAGTTCAGGCGTTATGGTGCCAAGCCAGGTATCTTGTTTGCAGTGTCTTGCTTGGCCCTGCTGGCCCTGTGTGGTAGTAATCCATCAGTATTATTAAAAGTTTTTGTCAACATTGGCTTTCTAAAATTCTTTTCCATTCCAATGAGATTACAAATGAAAAGCTCATAGGATGATGATGGCATCTATCACCAGGGAGATGAATCAAAGAATCTAAACTCTGTGTCCCCTTCTTATCTGCACTCATTTTAGTCTCCATGTTCATTCATCCCTGCCAAAGACAATGATACCATGCTCTTTTCAAAGAATGTATGTTCATAATATTTTTTAAATGGTGCTTTCAAATATATTCAGCTGGGAGCCACTTTCTCTTCACCTACCTCTCTTTTTTTTCAATTCCTCCTTTTATACTGAGACTTCAAAACACACAATGTCTCCACAATGTCCAATATGTTCTCCTCAAGAACTGTGCTCCACAAGGACAGACTGCAGCTCTGTTATCTCTGTATCTCTACAGATAAGCACAGGGCTGTCCCTTACTAGGTGTGCAAGGAGAGTTACCAAGTGCTTAAAGAAAGGGAGTAAACTGACTACTAAGTAGATGGTGGCTGTAGATCAGGTCTATGTGAATGGTGAGAGGTAGGTATAGAAACACAAGAATCAGGTCGAGGCTCGTGCTAGATGTGATAACCCAAGCAGCCAGGTGGCCCAGCCTGAAGAGGGCACCAGAAGCAGGATGTGTGTAGAAGCAGTGGGTCGGAAGGACCTAGGATGGTCCCTGGGGTGACAGAGATGAGTGTGAGCCTGAAGCCCTGGAAGGTGACAGAGGCCTACATAGAGGGAATGCAGGAGCAGAAGTGGGAGGTAGGGCCTTGGATGTTGCCATCTTGGAATCTGGAAGCATAGTGATTTTTCTGCCACCACAGGAAGAGGGACAATATTTAGGGCTGAACAAAGAGTAGAAAAGGGGAAAGGCAAGGGATTCCTGCCCATCTGTAGGCTCTGCTCTTCCAAGGGCAGGGAAATTGCACTCCAGGCCATGCAGAAATGCAAGAGAACAGAAGAGGGACAGAATATCTTGAGAGCAGTAGGTTCCCTAACAGACAGGAGGGAAGTGGCCCTTGGGATGAGGCCACAGGACTAAGACCAGTTTTCCATGTGCATGTATGTTCTGTGAGCTCTGTCCTATCTTGAGCACAATTAGTGATTTGTACCCGAGGCCAGGACTTGCTGACTCCCCAAAAGCCTGGGACTCACCCAGCACCTGCTTGGTTGGTGGACACTGAGCCCCCACCTGCAAGGTACCGAGTCCTGTGCTAGGGACAAAGTACATGTTGAAAAGTGATGGGATGGGAGGACCACAGGGTTGGCTCTGGGACCAGGCACGGGCCTCTGTAGCTCCTCATCAGCATCTGGCAGATGTGAGGTCCACTCTGCTTTGCGGGTCATTGGATGGAGGGTGGTGGGCAGCCTCTGCTCTCCTCTTGGAATTCCCCATTTTTCACAGTGCTGCTCTCCTTCTGAGGGCCCACAGGGTCCTAGACTTGGCCTCCCCTGTGGGGCCTGTGCTGTCCTTTCTTGACTCTTGGGATGTGGCTCTCCCAGTCTAGTTTTGTGACCCAGCTCTAGGTCCTACTGCTCCCAACTCCCTCACTGAGCCTTGGAGCTTCAAGGGAACCAAGAGACCCTGGAGGGGCATGGGCTACCTCAGTTTAACAACTGCCCATGGAGGAGCTTGGACAGAGTTGCTGAGAATGTGTCCATGTGAGTGTCCCCCACTGTCCTCTCTCTGCTCAGTTTCACAAATGGCCCCACTTTCTATGATTAGCAGTGGAGGAAAATAATAGGGAGATAACAGTGGCTTTCCCCCCAGAGACCCTGGCCCCAGTACCGCAATGATTGAGTGATGCCTGTGTTAGCTGGTGTGTATGCGGTGTGCTGCTGCATGCATGTGTGCCTGCACTTTCTGCAAGATCCCACCACTCAGTCTGTTAATTTCTCTTTTACGAGTACTTTCTCTCCATCTGTAAAGCACCAGGATGAGCCTGGCATTCCAGGCACTGCTTGCAAGTGGTCCTCCAAGCTTCAGAGCCGGCCTCTGCTGTCCCCATGCAGTGCGAGTAATGGGTCCTCCCAGGGACAATTTGCATAAAGGATAAATAAGAGAAACACAATGTGAAGTTTATTCATTTTTAAATCCTGCAGCGTTTGTGATTGAAGGCCCAAGCTCAGATGTTTGCCGGATGCGTCCCATTAAGACTCGGGGCTTGTCTAATGCCTGTTCAGCTCCTGCGGGGGGGGGGGGGTAATGTGCACTCCTCCTCCACACTGGAGGGTCGTTTCCACAGCCTCCTGCATGACAAGGGACGTGAACAGCGGGCTGTGTTCCCTTCCACCAGGCCCCCTCACTTTAATTTGCTGTAACAGAGCCAGCACATTAAATACACAACATATTGATGTTCTTGAGAACCCTGGAGGGTCTTTACCCTTCCTTGTCAGAGGAGCCTGGCATGCTGGGAGGGAGAGGAGATGTGCTTGGCACACATGCAGAGTGGCGCCTCAGGCAGGTCACAACCAATTGTCTGCCAAGAGTTGTGTCTTCCCAAAGGACAGAGGGTGGGGCATGGGGCAGAGGTGCCACTGGGCACATCACAGAGACAAGGAGGGACGTGTTGACAAGGAGGGTACTCTCAACTCCAGGGACCTTGTGGACTCAGAAGTGGCTGACATATGAATGACCAGGGAAGGGAGGAAGGAGAGAGGAAGAAGGGAGGAGGACAGAACGCCATCTAGCAGTAGTATTTGACTGGGCCTTGCCATCCCAGATCAGTGTCCAGTAGCTCATCTCGACATAGCACAAGAGTAAGAGAAAGCTGGCTGGGGCTGTAACTCTTGGCATGTCTCTGTTCAAAACGCCCTGGGCCTCAGGGATCTGGCAAGGTAGATCTGGCTGTTACATTGTACATATTTGCTATAACAAGTGATACAAGACGAATAGAAGCATCTCCTCCAGCAAATTCACCACTTCTCTAACAGTGTGTCTCCCAGGGCTGGAGGAAACAGAACAGAGATAAGAAACATACTGGCTGGTACAGCCTGGAAGCACAGGGCCTTGGGAGATGAGAGCCCACTGGATATCATGATACATTATTTTCATAAGATGGCAAAGAGCTCCAAAACTCTATGATGAGAATGTCCCTCTTTTCCTTGAAAAGATTAATGTAGTCTTCTCTTAACAAGTGTCTTTCTAAAATTAGCTACCATGGATATGGCAACTATCTTGTGCCACCGTGCACATGTTGTTAGTTATCCTCGTAATTCAAAAAGTTGTTATTATTAGGAGTCTGAAAGCTCAGAGAATTTAAATAAACCTTAGAAGACCGCAAAGCTAATAATTGACTGGATTCTAACTCAAACTCGTTCCTGAGTCTGGTGGTTGTGTTTGTGTTGCTGATGACTATAATGAGGGTGGTAGTTGTGATAGTTTGCATTGTGGAGGTGGTGATTAGTTGGTGGTGGCACTGGTGAAGGTGATGGTGATGGTGATGGTGGTTATGGTGGTGAAAGTGGTGGCAATGGTTGTAGTTATGATGCTCCAGTGATGGTTGTGGTAGTTTTGTCATGGTATTGGTGTTGATGTGGATGGTGACTGCAGCCCCAGTGAAGGGGGTGGTGATCATGCTGATATTTATGGCGTGGGTAGTAGCTATAAGATTGTTGGAGTAGTTTCAGTGCTGACACTCATATTAACAGTGGTTGTAGCAATGATCTGAATATGCATGGAGAAAACATTAACAAAGACTCGAGCTTTGTACCTAGGCTTTCAGGGATGAGCAGATTTTCCATTATGAGTTGGAAGAGATTTGGGAAGTCTCAGCCTGTCTTGGAATCCAAGAGAGTTGAGCGGGATGGGCCCTTGGGATATGAGTCTGTGTAGCACCACTGGGAGCTCTCAGGCTCTTGTGAGCAAAGTCTGGCCAGATAGGGGATTTGAGTAGCCATAGGAAACATCTGCATCTCTGGAGCCTGGCCCCAGCAGTGATCTCAGTGTTGTCTGTCAGGTGGTGCTTCCTGAAAATGTCACTGTTAACTCCTCTTTTTAGGTAGCTAAGCATTTCATTTTCCCTGTTTGAAATGCACATTTTCTGCTCTTAAAAATCCCTTAGGGGAATTGATGACCCTAGAAGGCTCCTAGCAAATGCTCAGTCCTTCATCAGAAGCCATGTTCACTCAGATTCAGAAGAAGGCCTAGAGCCCCTTGTTTTAATAATCCCATCCAGCTCTCCAAACAAAGAGTGCAAATTAAGACCTGCCCACCTCACAGCCAGTGAGATCAAGAGGTGGACTAGGGACAGGAAGGAGGCAAAAAGTGAAGACAGTGCTCAGGGTGTGTGTGTGGGGATTGGGTCCTAAGGACACGTGCCACCTGCTCACATGAGCCAAGTGAAAGACCATTGAACTTTGAAACATTACTGGTATCCATGGTGAGCTATCTGACCCATGACCTTGGTTTCTGTATCTAATTGTCTTGACAGGATGAGATCTTCAACCAGATGGCATCAGATCTGCAACCAGAAAAGAGCCTACCTTCTGAAACTAGTGAAATAATAACAATCGTAACTTTGTTAAAAACTAAAATCAGCTACTCAGTACAGTATCCTAAAACTGTCACAGCAATACTTTGATTTGACTAACTTCATACTTGTAAAAACCTTGAATAGAAAGTAGTATTATTTTCACTTTTTATGATTTGGAAACAGAGAGTCAAGGCTTGTCTGAGGCAAGACAGTCAACATGCACTGGAGCCAGAGTAGGAACTGAAGCAATTTTATGCATTTATTCACCAGCTAATTGGTAATCTCGTTTTCTGTTTCAGGAACTCTAACAGCTACTGAATAAACCATGGTGGACAAGAACAGATGTCACCTAAGCTCGCAGTTCCTGTTGTCTCAGGAGCCCTCAGGATTGGTAGCCTCCTTTCCCTGTTACAACATGTCCTCATAATAGTGAAAGGTAACAGGTAAAAGTCTGACAGTAAGGAGAGTGATGGGATTGTTCATCTCAGACCCAAGAGCACGCACAGGCTGTCAGTACTGGGATAGAGAGCTTCTAGAACATTATTATCATTTTTTTCTGACCCAGCAGATTAACACACAGTAACATTGATGATAACTGCAACAAGAAAAGGTTAAATTGTGCCCAAAGAATGTTATTTGTAGAGAAGAAAATATGTAACAATTTTAAAGACTTTTATCAGTTGTTATTGAGAATATATATTAGAGTTGAAATGTCAGTCCTTGAGCAAACTCATTTGTGGGGACCACTTTGTCATTGAAAATGTGGTACATGGGACATTGTTGTCGAGTTAGGTTCATCCCCATGTGCAGCCCAGGCCCCTTCACTGTGGGAAAGCCTCAGTCAGCTTGGCAGGTGTATATGGTGCTCCGGCATTACAGCTCTCTGGCACAACCCTGCCCAGCCCTGCGGAGCCACATGCGGAGGTCATGAAGTTCACGCAGTGCAGTGGACTGTTGAGCTTCATTCTTCCTGTTTCTTGGTATCCACAGCCTAAGTTGGTCTGCAGTGGGAAACAGGAATTGCAAGGAACTATCTGATGAGGGGGTCCAAGAGAGGCTGTCATCTTTCCCTGGTGCAAAGGTGTCTTTAACTCCCTACCCTGAAAAACTCATTAATCTTTGCATGAGACAAGAGCTTTATTAAAAATATAGTTCCAATTAATTCTGCATGTATGATTTTCTAAGTCAGAACTAGGCTGTTTTGAGCTTTTTCATGGACAAGGCAACCCTAGGAATGGCCATTCACTGACAAGCCTACTAATTGCTGGTCTGCTGGGTTGGGGAGTTGTTAAATACAGTCTGTACATACTTCCATGCTGAGGAATGGCAGAAGGTGTTAGAAAGTCAATTTAAATATTACAAAAACAAAAAAAGAGGAACTAAGATATATCATGTACAGGTACAAATTTCCTATTGTGAATGTAATCATTACGTACATATAAATATTAAGAAAATGGAAGCATTTGCTAAGGATGCACATTGGCATCTTCTTAGGATGGTTTCTTGGGGTCTCATCACTGGCCTTGTAAGGTTCCTAGGGCCACTTTTTTTATTGGAAGCATTGGAAATGGGGAGCAGTGATATATATATATATATATATATATATATATATATATATATATATATATATCAGCTCAGAATGTGTAAGGTGAGACTTGTCAGAAGGGTCCTTTGACCCTGACTGTGGTTCTTCTTTCCATAGTCCTTTACTAATTCCAGGCATGAAATTCCCTGCCTTCTCTCATAAAGTATGGGCAGAACAGACAGTGACAATTCCAGTTAACACCTCACAGAGATTCTGCATGCTCAATATTCAGCCAATAGTGATAGACTAATACTTTTTAGAGACTTCACATCTTTCATTAAACTTCTATGAGAACAAAATACATCAGAGTAGAGAGGAGGGGCACGAGGAAGTAACTTCTATTCTTTTACTTCTAATTAGCTTCATGACTTTAAATAAATGTCTTCACCCCCTATCCCTGGCATCCTTGTCTTTAAAACACACAGTAACTGTATCTTTAGTGTTGCTAGGTTGTTGGGCTCATGATTCACTTGATGAAGGGCATTTGCTTCCTTAGGTCTCTAGAGGACCACAAGGGGGAAGAAATTATATAAACATAGACCACAAGCAGGAGTGTGATCAACTCTTAGCTCTCTTCTAGACTTAAGATCTACGATGCTGAGATTATATGGTACAGAAGAGGCTTGCAAAGTCCTGGGTTCACTTGCCTTATATTTGCCACCCATCTGTAACTGAGCCACCTTTATAGAATCACTGTACTCCCCAGGACGAGAGCATATGCTCAGCCTACCTCAGAATGAATTAAAGAGCCAAATTGAAATTGAACACTTGAAAATGCTTGAAAACACTTTAACATTGACATTTGGTTTTGATTTCTGGAGTAGTTTGCTGGTCTGAGTTTAATCTCTGGAGTAGTTTTTTGGTTGATTGAAAAAGATATAAAGTTTCCAAAACTATTTTTTTTCCACCTGGTCTTTGCACTCCACCTCAAATTCACAGACTGTATCTGCTCAATCTGAAGCTCTTAGACTGAAGTGTGCATCAGAATTGGTGCACTTGTTAAATGTGCCAGACTGGTCCCCAGCCTCAGTTTCTAGTGCAGTAGGTCTGGGATGGGCCTGGGCATTCATGTGTCTGACTTCTCAGGTGATGCTGTTTCTCCTGGCCCCAAAACTATGCTTCAAAAACTACTGGTCTAATTCTTTAATGCACTTAATATTTATGTAACTTTTTCATAGCTTGATTCCCTTAAAGACGTACCCATGTAAGGTGGGCCTAAGATCAGGGAGAGTTCAGGGTATTTCATAAATACACAGACAAAGGCCCTGGAGATGGGAGCTGATGATGTACTGAAGGTCCCACAGCCAATTCAGTACTGGGTCAAGTAAGAATTCAACCAGGAATTTTCTCCATTTCCGTTTTAGTGTCCTTCTCATTGGGCAGGACTGCCCCCTACTGGCTAGTCAATCCTGGCCTGTAGCCCTGGGACCCAGGCTGGTAACTGACTGCAAGGCTGCCTTGAGGTCAGCCATGCAAACGCCTGGCTACTGGAGCTCTGAGGCACCTGTTTGTTTGATGGAAGGTGTGTCTGCTAAGAATGGGCTCCCACTGTCTCAGGTTCCTGGTGGCAGCTGCCCCAGCTGCTCTCTCCTTGTTGCTAAGTGCTGTGCCAAGCATTTAGTCTGATGTTCAGGAAGCATGAAGCCCTTACCTTCTGTCTTCCATGGACCACAATTTAAGGGGCTCCTCTGTCCCCTTCTTGGCCTGCAAAGCTAAGTTCTGGGCAGAACCTGCTGGGCCAGTTTACTGCTGCTCCTCCCACTCTGATATTCAGTCAAGCCTCCCACCTCTTCACCCTGGACACCTAAGTTCCTCTTAGTACTTTTCTGTCCTTTCCTCATCCTGTCCTGGGCTATACATCTCCACTAGTCACTGGCATGTGGGTTTGAGTTCAGTCTGTCTCCTATTTCGTTATTCTTGAATAAAATCTTTCTTGCTATTTCCAAAATGTCCAGCAAATCATTTTTCTTTAATGAGAGAAATATACTTGATTCTTCTTCCTTAGGGCCCAGATGGTGTCCTCAAGCCTGTCGTCAAACTGGATGTTCTGCTGATTCCCTAAAATCCCAGCTACTTTGGAGACTGAGGCAGAAAGCTCACAAGCTCAAGGCCAGCCTGGGCAACTTAGACCCGGACTCGAAGAGAATAAATAAAAAAATTTAAAACTCATCCATCAAATGTAATAGCTGTTGACCTAGCCTCTGAACCCTCCACCATTGAAGTGGTAGGAAATTTTTTTATACACGGGAGCCTAAAGCTGCCTTTTGTCCATAGGCTCTGGGAAGTGACCAGTGAGTTGACCCATTTATCTTGTGTAGATATCCCAACTCTCCTCCTGCAATCCAGGGTCTCATGGGTCCCGTGTGAGGCCCGATCTGGTTCTAGAGTGGAGCTGGCAGCACTGAGACATTGCAGGAGGTGAGCTGGAGTGAGATGCAGCCTTCCTAAGGTGTGTTCTTTTAAGCGTAGGTGCTATCAGCCTTGAAAACCTACCAGTGTGTTGTAAAAGCCTGCTGCAAGCACCGTGCTCTCTGCGAAGCTCCAGCGAAAGGCTGGCTCTCTTGGCTGTTATTTTTTACCTCCCATCTTCTTTCTTCCCAGATGCACAGCCGCCTTCTCCGGCCGAAAAGGTTTCTTTGCTACGATTACTATGGCGGCGGCTGCTTCTGCTGCCTGTGCGCGCGAGTGTGAGTTCGTGTGTATGAGAGCGTGTGTGCGTGTTTTCTCCAGAGTGACTGGTTTGTGCTGTCATCAGCCGTTGTTTTGGTAAATGGCGAGTTAAACAGATATATCCAAGCGTAAAATCTAAAAAATGTTCCCTCTGGGCGCCTGGGGGGTGTTGTTTGAAATCAACTACATATCAATTGAGCGGCGGCGAGCGGATCCGATGATAAATTCCAGTCCACAGACGCCTTATAAATTACATTTTTTTGTTCGCGATCTTGCCTCATCTCAGCCCCCCAGAGGCCCTTAGACTGAGAACTATGATTGTGTTGGAGGAACGTTTGCTCAGCTTGAGCGAGGCCATTAGCATTGCATGTGCCAGTCCGTCCCCGCGCTCCCCCACCTCCCCGGGCCCCCACACCCGCCCCTTTAACAAAATACAATATGTGCCTGGTAATTTTTCTGTTCATTATCTCATTGTTTTCTGTAAGTACAAGGTTAGATTGAATTACTGCGGGCTCCGCTGTCTATTTGTAATTCTCCTTCCATGCCGAGCTGCTAATGAATGGGCAATTTAGTCAATTCTTTGTAACGGCTTCTTCTGTGCGTCAGCCACTTAATTACTCTGAGCCTTTCTCACTGCTGCTTTATTGCACGGAAAGTCGGGGCTGCTTGGAGGGCTTGGCACGGGAGCTCTGGCTTCCAAAAAGGGGGGAAAAAGGAAAAATTGTCAGAGGCAGCAAGGATTGTGCAGCCTGATGATTTCTGCAGAGGCTGGAGTACCATGCCTCATCCTGCACAGCTGGCTCTGTTTGCACACAAGGGTTTATCTCCTTCTCTGCTGTGACAGTTGGGCTTAACCCCGACTGTGGCAGCCTCGGTCTTCAGGACAGCAGGAAGGGGCAGGCCACTGCTCAAAGAACAGACTTCCAGGGCACAGTTCTGCTATTTTAAAACATCATTCTTATTAGCCTTATTAGTTTGCTACTTATCCTGTTGTCAGCACCATCAAGCAATGCTCAAGGGTTCTGTCCTGGGACGTCCAGTGTTTTCTCTTTGTGTGCAAAGCACCTCATCCTGGTACCACTGGGGAATGAGGCAGGCATTTATTATCCTCATCCAACAAAGGGGATCTCCAGGTCTGATCACATGAAGGGACGTGCGCATGAGCCAGGAATGGCTCAACAAGGACTAGGGCTGAGCCGACCCAAAGACCCTGTCTTCTTCTCACTCCACCTTATTTCTCAAAGGGACACTTTAGCATATTTTTGCCTTGTGGGGCTGAAGTTTTTTAGAAGGTGGGCATATGAGAAGGTGGCTCTTAAAGGACCAGAACAACTGTGGAATGGAAACATATTTTCTGGCACTTACTGGGAGGTTGAAAAACCTCAAAGATCTGGGAACTTATTAAAAAGAATATCAGTTTACAGAGCTGCACCCCTGCACACATCTGTCCTGCTACCAGGTCATTTCTTTGCACCACAGAATTAAGATGTAAGCCAGGCATGATGGTGCACGCCTGTAATCCCAGCACTTGGGAGGCTGAGGCAGGAGGATCAGTGCAAGCTTGAGACAAGCCTGGGCTACAAAAAGTGAGTTCAAGGCCAGCCTGAACTGCATAGTGAGACCCTGAGGCCCTGTCTCAAAAAGACAAAAAGAAGAAGAAGAAGAAGAAGAAGAAGAAGAAGAAGAAGAAGAAGAAGAAGAAGAAGAAGAAGAAGAAGAAGAAGAAGAAGAAGAAGAAGAAGAAGAAGAAGAATTAAGATGCATGCATAATTTGAGAGAGAAAGGAGACACCGGATTAC
>PVJA010001601.1:57050-93675 GCA_004027025.1 Myocastor coypus
GATCCTAGTCTGTGCCTGGGAAGCAATGGACTTAGCAAACACCAAGTGAGCAGTGAGGTAGTGGAGGCCTAAGGATGGGAGAGAAGATTCCCTGGTGCTTTGATCGGATTGCTTTAGAAGACAGGAGGTAGAAAGTTCTCTGAATATTAGCATCCTCCACGAGCAGGCCCCTAAAAGTGACTTATTGTTCTCTTTGTGGCTCTGGCTCACTTCTACTCCTTCTTTGGATGCCAGCTTGAATGTCGCCAGCTCCAGGAAGCCCTTCCTGATCTCTGAGATGACATTGGAGCCCTTGTTATTCTATTTCATGGCATCCTGCGCTGTTCCTCTTCATTACTTACCACAGTTATAATTAAATTACTTGTGTAATTATGTGTTCACTATCTCTTTTCCCCTCCCCCACCTGACCCTGACCACTCTGTCTATAAATACTGAATTAATACTGGGCCACATTTAAATAGCAGTAAGTGCCAGGCGCTATTATAAGCAACTTACAAAGTTTACTTTGAAACCTCACACTAGTTAGGTGTTAGTATTACTCTGGTTTTACAGATGGAGGAAAAGAGTCTAGGGAGGTTATATAACTTGGCATGGGGAGACAGGATTTGAATCTAGACAGTCCAGATCTCCAGGGTGGCAAACATAGAAAGGAGACACAGAAGCTGTCACCTCCAGGTCTGGCTCTACATTGTGCCCTTGGCAAGTCACTAGGCCACGCTTTGGTTACCTGTGCAGTGGAGGTACCACAAACCCCATGCCCCTCTCCGTTACGTCTGGAGTGGTAACTGACATGGTGTATGCACAAGTTGAAAATACCAGTGACCTCTGCAAAGAGCAGGGTCGCCAATATGACGGCTAGTTGAAGCTCGTCCTACCATATACCTTCCATGCTGTCTTGCTGCAGCCCCCACTGCCCCACAGATGCGACATCGTCCCCACATCTGCACTTTTGCTCATAAGCCCCAGGTTGGGACACCCACTCCCTTCCCTCCCTCCTATAGGCACCCAGAATCAAGTGTGGGGCCTGGCACACAGAGATCTAGAAAAGCTTATGATACTGAACCACGCAGGCCGTTCTGCCAAAAGTCTTTTCGGTTGCACCCGCCCTTTCTAGTCTCCCTTTTCTCCATGCTCAGTGGAGCTCACACAATCTGCAATGCATCATGCAGCACTTGATTCTATCCTGGATGCACCTGTTTTCTCCATCAAACTGCAGGGCTGTGAAATCAATTTAGTGGGCTATGATTAGGAGGAGGCAGGGGAGAGAAGCATATACTAGAAAATACTGGAACACACTGCTTGGGAAGGTGCAGGGACTTTGCTTCAGGTCGTCTGTGCATGTGTGCATATACACGTACATACATGCCTACATCCAGATCACAGTGAATGAGTGTCTTTATCTAAGGCTTAGTCAAAAAAAATTGATTCATCCTGCCTGAGTGTTATGCTTGAGTAAGCTGGTGGCAGGGCCAAGTCTGCTTTCATGCAGCGGTCACCCACCCTTAGTATTTTCCTTGCTGATCTAGAAGATTTGGGTCCAACAAGGTGTCATTTCTACAGTCCGCCTGCTGGTATCTCTAGAGGGACAAAAGCTTTTAAGAGTCATGGGCCCTGAGCAGTGATCTCTTATTGCCTGTTTCCTTGACGCCTTCTCCTGCCAGAGTTTCAGGAAGGACTGTGCTGCTACATCCTCTTGTAGGGCTTCTCTGGGAGTCCCGGGGTCTCTGGTCCACTTCTGGTATTCGTTCTCTTCCAGTAGCTTCTCATCTCTCTGTTGGGATTCAGGGTGTCCTGTTATGGGTATAGCTTCTGGGGGAGCCAGACAAGCTACTTTCTTTTCCCTCCAAGGAGAGCACGGGGTAATTTTTAAGGCTCATTATTATTTTTGACCACCCGCATTTTGGTTTCCCCATCCAATAGTGCATTCTTACAGGATCTTGGAGAGAATCCAACACATATATGACAGGACTGGCACAAAGAAAGCGCTCAGGGTGCCCTCCTCATCCTACTCCACTCTCTTCTGGCAGCAGATGGTGGGCGCAAGTGGCTGGGGGAATCATAGGGCTGTGGAGCTCCAGCTGCTACTGTCACTGCCTTCAGGGCCCCTTTCTAGCCCCATGTGTGCCCAGTGCCCTCTTGAAGACAGACTGTGGCTTTGCACAGTGCTGGGTAGTAACACAATGGGCCACCTCTTCTAAGTATTGATCCAATTTGAATTTCTCAGGAAGCAGCATAGGGCACTACCCCAAGTCAGGGGCTGCAAGTGGCCTGTCCTGTCCATGAACTGCTCATCCTCTAAGCAGGCTCTAAGACTCACAAATGCCTGAGCCCAGGGGTAGAGAGGGTGATGGCTTGGAACAAAATACATTTCCACTAACTTGATAGTTAAAAAGCTGAATTATGTTTATGAGCTCAGGCTACAGGGAGAATCAGGTGAACTGGCTCCTTTCCTAGTGGCACCAACAGGGGAGAATTCACCTGGAATCCAGCTTTTGCAATCCAGTGTGGAGCATGGAGAGCAGCTATAGCTCACTGAATAGGAGCCCTGGCTGTGTGACCTGGGCAGGTCTTTGTCTCACCCTAGACTCCAGGGTCCTCTCAAATGAATCCAGGGGTTTCCTTAGTGTTGACTACAATTCCAGATATTAATGTTAGCATTGAGCTCATCTCAGAGGTAAGAGTCTCCAATATGCCCCTAAGAAGAATTACAGACACAGGTTGGCATTAGTGGCAGAAGGGAAGGTCACCTCCTCAGCCTATGTCTAGAGAAGGATACATCTTTGTGGCTCTAAAGGAAAGTCTCAAAGATGTTGCTCCTTAACTCTGGGACCTTGATTAAAGCTTGCCTTTCCTTGTTTCCTCCCTGACTTCTGCTTGAGTCCTCTGTCTTTTGAAAAACTACACTGCACTGTGTCACCTTCAACCCCTCCGCTCCTCTCATCCCACCTGACACTATGATGCTATAGCTGCTCATTGCAGCTTTGCTGAGTAAGTGGAAAAAAAGTGAAATGTGTACCTGTTAGAATCTGTATCACAAGGCCATTTTAAGAATAAAAAGATATCATTCTGAGAGTGCGAAGAATTGAAACTCACATCTCTTCCAGGCTCTCACTTTCTACCCTTCCCCTTCAACTATTTGCAATTCCCACTCCACATGTGGAAAAAAAATGAGGCCCAGAGATGTGAACTAAGATTTACAAATATGAAGAAGGGCGGGACCACAGATTCCTTACCTTCTTCTAGACCCCTCAGTACTATACTCAAGAACAAACGGAAGCCCAAGGAGTGGGATAATGATGGCACAAAGTCCCACAGTTCAGCAGTTGGGGGAGTACAGATAAGAATCTAGCTCCCAAATTACAGTCCAGGGCAGCTTAAAAATCCTAGAGCTCAAGCTGCCCTGGTACCAGCTCCAGGTTCCCATGGCAACTACACGGAACAAACCATTTTCTTGGGGGGCATTGATTCATTCTTCATATTGTTTTTCTTTTTCTTTAAGGGAAATATACTGTTCATTTGCCCCAAGTAGACTCCTTCATGAAGAGACTAGGACACCTTCCCAGAATATAGGAACCTAGGCAGGAAACGATCATCCTGGCTGCTGGCTGCTGGGGAGGCCTCTGGATTTGCAAATGTGTCCAAATGAATTAATGACATGGAGAAAAGAATTCTGGGATACACTGCCTGGATTTTCTTGACTTATCTTTGCTGCCCCTTTCTGTACATCTCTTTTCAGTCACAGCAGCCCTTACATATAAAATGTTCCCCAGCTCTGCCAGCCCCCCCAATATTTATTGCATTTGATCTTGTGGAGCAGATAGAGCAAGCACTGCCATTGTACAGATGGGAAACTGAGGCCCAGAGAGGTGGAGGTCACAGAGCTGGTGTAGAACTCCTTAGTAGGTGAAATTCTTTGTCCCTGGAGGCAGACCAAAAAGTGAACAACTGATATGTGTGAAACTTGGTAGTCATTCTGGAAACTTCAATGAGGACTCAGCCACCAACTCTGGAGACAGAAAGCAGTGAGTTAAACAAACAGCCCAAATCCTACAGGACATCATAATTATTACAGTAGAAGCACATGTAACAGGCATGTCTAGGGTAGCCAGGGATGTATCTCTAAGGGGGGTGGAATTTAATCTGACAAACAAATGATAGGAAGGAGCCAGGGAAGAAGAATGAGAAGAGGAAACATTCAGAAAGAATAGCATCTTCTGGTCCCTGAGAAGGAAGGGGGTTTCCATCCCTGGGGAAGCAACTAGAGGCCAAGGAAAGAGCAGTGTGGAGGAGGCAGGGGAGAGGCCCGAGAGTGACCCTGAAGGATCAGGCAGGAGCCAGAAGACTTCACCTGTATAGTCCTTGAAATGCACTTTCACTCTCATGTACCCAAGCATATGGGCGTTTGGATACATTCCTATGCATGTACTCACATGCACACATATATACTGACACAGTCTCACAACACATTGTTATCTGCACCATAGAATGCTTGCACACATACACACCCCATACACACTGATGCCCACCCGCTTCCATAGAGCCAAACATATGAGCACCCACATAGCCATGTGCATACATATACTGTCTCATGTATGTAAGCTTAACATATCTAGATGTACACTAGCACATAGCATAAACATGCACGGATATGCATATGTATGCACACAGATAAAAGCATGTCACAGTTTTCTTACGATGCATTGTTATCTACACTTAACTACATCTGTGTACATATTTACACACAGATATAACGTGTTTTTTTTTTTTTTTTACACCCACATGCCCAGTCACATCTACATGAAAGCACGTAGCCACATTTTGCTTGCTCGCACACATGCTGCGTTTCCTGAATGCACACACTTTTACATGCACAAGCACAGGCTTACCTGCCCGTGGATGCTTACACGTGCACGTGTACAGCCCTCAATAAGCCCAGCTCAGATGAGCACTTAGCCATAGATAAACTTCTCTGCTGGTTGGTTATAATCTTTCATTGGAACTGACACATTGATAGCCCCAGTTTTTCTAGGAAGTGACCTTCATGCTGACTATTGATTTCTAGTGGCTATCAGGCGCCTGCCACTGCAGTGACAGCCCTGGTCGGAGGTCAGCCCTTAAATAAAGCTTCTGAATTACTAAGCGCCAGCCACTCCAATGAAAATGGAAATTGGCAGCCCTGGCTCCCTTTTATGAGATGGGCTCCTGCTAGTGGGGTTTGGGCCCTGAGTGACCACCTCTTGTTCCTGCACCATAGACTCATGATGCTGTAGCTGCCCACAGGTGTCTGTTTTTTTCAAGGCAACTGCCCTGCTGACTGGGGATGGTGCCAGGCCCGAGCCTCCCTAATTTCTACTTTTCAGCAAAGCCTGGGGCAATCCCTCTATCCCTGCTATTCTGTTAACAGAGAACTGCTATTGGTCTGGACAAATACAGGAGATGGGCTCTGTGTCCTTAGGCAGATGGTGTCACCTTTCTGGGCCTTGGAAACTTCTCTCACTCTTACTCTATCCAATTTCATAAGGCTATGACTGTCATCAGTGAGCTTATGACCATAGATATGTGCTCACTCTGTATAGCTTGGTATAAGAAGGTAGAGCTGCTGGTACCACACACTAACCACAAGACCAGAATGGTTTGATGAGTTAGGTAGCCTCATGGTTATGGCAGCAACTTGGGGTCACAGAACAAGGACAGCCACAAGAGGGGAGTAGCTGAAAGGACTTTTCATTCTCTGAAGCTCTGCCTTTGCCTCCTCTCTTGCTGTACATTTTCTTGTGTGGTTTTCAGTGACAGCAGATGTGGTCCTTCTAGGAAGACAACAAATACAATAGTAAACACCACCCTTAAACACTCTCCATGACAGCACCTGCTCTCTCTGTAATGGCACCTTCTGTGCCCTCCACCTGCAAGAAGGCCCCTTCTCAGCCACAGATACTTCCTCTGCAGCTGGTCTAGATACCCCAGCCCACACAAGCCAGGGAGTCACTCAACACTCACTTCTATTTGGCTTTACTTCAAACATGGATGTGAATAATTTCCTCCTCATATCTAGATTTAGAACAACAACCAAAAGAACCTTTTCTTACATAATCTGGCTGGGAAAAAGATGAAGAAGCTTCTACACCCTGCTTTCTAGTATCCCCCAGGCAAATTCTACTCTTTTCTTGGTCAGCCTATGCACCCTGTGACCTTTCTGGCTTGTGTTTCTCCAATGCAGGGACTGTTAAATGAGTTTTATATGTGTGAAGGAGGCTAATTTGAAATTTGAAATATCCATAAATTAAGCATTTGCCAAAGAAAGGAATCGTTTTGGCCGACCCTGACACCCAGGCTATCCAAGTTGAAGTTTCCCAAGGACTCCTAGGGGTCTAGAAGACAAGTTCTGAGTCATAGTTTGTATCCAGAGCAGGACCAACGGATCTCTAGCTTACTAACGGGACAACCGGTTCAGGAAAGAGGGTCAAGAAGAGTTCAGGGCCACACAATTTATATATGCGATTGTTCCCTTTTACAGGCTTATCTATAAGTGAATATTCCAGAATGCACAAAACCTATCTGGAAATAGGAACACTTGGAATGGGCTCATTTTACATAAGTAGCACAAAGATGTTTGGAAATGTGTCACTTATTTCCAGAGGATCTGGGATGACTTTTAACTATAGATTTATGTGCACTGGTTAAAATAACAGTAGTAATCATTAGAGCACATTCATATCTTCTTAATTCAAATATTTCACTTTTATAACTGGTATGGGCTAGGAAATATAGTGCCGTGTCTAGAATTCTGTATCAACATAGCGAAGTGACTGAAGTGCCACAGGGTGGCATTTCTTTGGGCTTCTCTGACGAGGGTCCTTTTTACAATACAAGCATCCCTTGTGGGGATATTAAATTCCTCCTAACATCCAGAGCCTGTGGGCCAGATATTGTTGAAGACTGCAGTGGCTTCTTCAGGGAAGAAGGGAGCCCTGAGGAATGTGTGCTCCTGGGATAAGAGCCATGTGCAGAGCAGTAGAAACCACAGAAAAACACTACATAAACTTTCTCTGCTCCAGGCCAACTGCACAGTTAGAAAAACATGATAACCAGCACACAAAGCCCCAGCAAGACTCAGGAACAAACTGGATTTCAGCCTCAGTTCCTGCACTTCCTTGCTGAGCAACCTTAAGAAAATCACTTCTCCTCTCTGAGCTATAGCCTCCTCACCTGCAAAGAGAGGTCTGGAATTTCAGCCTTACTGTGCAATGATTAACCAGTTCAGTGTCCATAAATTTCCTGCTGTCTTTTTACGATGCCCAAGCATGATCTGTTATTTGGGACACATGCAGATCTGCCACAGTCATGTCCTACGTTGCTGCTCAATGCATCTCACAATTAAGAACTCACCAGCAATTTTCCAAGGAGGGTGATTTTGTCCCTCTCCCTTGGGAACAATTCAGCAATGTCTGCCACAATTTGTGATTGTCACATCTGGGACAAGAGTGGCACCGGCGTCAAGCGTGTGGAAGCCATGGATGCTGGGAAGCATCTCAGAGTGCATGGCCCCTACAGAAAAGCATCATCTGGCCCAAATGGCAGCAGTGTCAAGGCTGAGAACCCTTAGCAAGGTCTCTCTAAGAAATTATTTTCTAGTTCAGTCTTCCCTGTGGTGGTTTAGTACAACACCTTCTGACAGACACCCTTTCCCAAACACCACAAAGACGGGGCTGCATGAGGAGCTGCTGCCTGCCTCCCCTCACCCCGAGGCCACTCAGCCAGATGGCAAAGGGGTCAGCAGCAACCAAACATCTAATGACGTGTGACAAGTGTGGCCAGACAGCAGGCCCAGGCTGGGCCCCGTCGAGGCCACTCATTGGGCAAGAGGGACTCATAAATAACAGCACAGTGACAGCCCTAGTCTTGCTCAGTGGGAGCAATAGAGCTCTGCCCGGCTCCAGCCCCTGGGGCAGGACTTTATGGGACAAGGTTCCAGCAGGAGGGCTCCAGCCGGGAACAGAGCCGGGAGGAGGACCCATGCACAGAGAATGTGCCAGCAGGACACTGAGAGGCCGGCCCCTGCAACATCTGTCCTGACAGCGGCTGGCTTTGTTGCGATAGCTCTCTCCTTGATAGTGATCCTAATGTCCGACTCCGTGCAGTTCAGGATGCCAGTGCCTTCACCCAGCCAGCACTTTTCATGGAGACAGAATGGTGTGATGTGGAACATGCTGTGACCCAAATTTGAGTCCTAAGCCCCTCAATTTACTACCTGCTCTTAAGCCTCCATCTCTTCGCCTGTTAAATGGGAATATCTGAGCAGAAACTATGTTCATTTGTGGGAAATTATGTACAAAGCAACAAATTAATGGAGGGGATGATGATGATGATAATGATTATGATTATTCAACCATTTGGGAGAGAGGAATTTATATTTGAAAAAAAATATCTTCTAATGCTCTAAAAATATTAATCAGTTTTTAGGTTTTTAGGCAGTTCCAAATAGGCTATTTGCAATAATAATAGTAATAATGATCCCTATATTAAATGGCATTTTTTATTTTCACATTTATGTTTCTTAAGCCTCATGTGGCTTAAAATGGGACCTGTTTCCAATGATGCATATTCTTCAAAAATAAAGTGAAAATAATGAGCCTGCGGAGATGCAGACCAACCAGGTTTTGTTCTTTAGCAGAGTTCTGGTTCTAGCATCAGCTTAGGGCTGTAGCGCTGGGGCCGATACCTCTTCAGTGTTCTATATTTGGTTCTCACTATTGTCATTTACAAAATGGCACTAATAATTTTCCCAGCCATCTTAGTGCTAATGTGCTAGCGACACCTTGCACCTGGCAGCTCTGTGGTAAGGTTGGAGTATCATCCCACAAGGGATTCTTAGCCTCTCGATCATTATCGTCAGCATCATTGCTAATCATTGCTCATAATGATATTTGAAAGGTGGAGTTACTCCCCACACCACGTCTGTGAACAGTTTTTGCACACTTTCACAAATATCTTTGCATGTGTTTTATGAGGAAACTGACCCATTGGTCCCTCCTTCTTTAAGACAGGTGGGCGCTCTAAGATTCTAACAATCTTCTTTCCCCCGATTTTATCCCAGGTTAGAAATCAGGACTCTAAACAAGGCCCCCCTCCTGGACTGGGCCATGTACATCTTCTGCGGAAATGGCTCTCTTGGCCCAAGACCTCGGATGCCAGTTTTCAGCCAGGAGCACATTTTTACAGGGAGGGTTATAAATCAAAACCTGGGTTCTAATGAAACTGCTGACACGACGCTAACTGTAACAGAGAGCGAGTCCAGGCCCCACTTGTGAGAAATTAGAGGCACAGAGCAAGGGTTTGAGGCAACAGGGCTGTGAGGTGACAGCCTCGGCCCTCCCCTTCTTCCCACCACCCCCTCTGCCTTTCTCATCCCTCCCATCCTGACTCTTTTATTCCTCTGTGATTGCTGCAGAATCTCTAAGAGCTGCCTCACTCTGACACACCTCTGGGAATCTGGCTGATGCTGAGGTCACAGACCCTACTGGGTAGCACCCCACAGGACTGCCTCTCTGGCTTCATGCATAGTAGGGGGGCCTACATTGTCAAATTCATCAAAGGGTGGTGAGGACAGTATGCTGTCCTGGTCACAGCTCACCTCTCACTGAATGCAAGGCCTGGGGCAAGATATGCAACCTTTCTAACTCTCAGTGCCTGAATCTGTAAAATGGGAAAAACATCGCATCTCCCTTGCAAGGCTGCCCAAAAGACTCACAGAGACAGATGATGCCAGGGTACTTGTTCTAGTCCAGAGAGGAGCAAGGAATAGGACAGCTGTGGCTTGGGTTGTGAAGGACCTTACTGGCTGCCTTCCAGGAGTGGATTTATATTGAGCCACAGTTACCCCATGGTTTTATTTCAGAGAATTGAAAAAGAGTACATCTATCCCAAGTATTACATTACCTTTAGGAAGTCATTCTTATGGAGGCATTCCCAGGCCTTACAATAGTCAACTTTTCATCACTATCACAAAATAACTGAGAATGAGGAGTTAAAGAAGAAAAAAGTGCTCTTTGGTTCATGTTTGCAGTGGTTTTAAGCCACAGTTGGCTGGCTCCATTGGTTTTGGGCCTATGGTAAGACAAACGTCATGGTAGAGGGCATAGCAGAGGAAAACTGCCTACCCCATGGCAGCCTACAAACAGAATCAGGCCAAGAGTCAAAGAAGAAGAGGCCACAAACTCGTATACCCTTCAAAGGTGAGACTCCAGAACCTACTTTCTCCAACTGGACCTGTTTCCTATTGGCTCATTCAGCTATGACCTCATCAATAGATTCAGCCATTCACAAGGTTAGGGTCCTTGGGATCCAATGGACTCTCAAGGCTCCACCTCAGGGCACTGCTGCATTAGGGATCAAGCCCTCAATAAATGAGTCTTAGGTGAACACTTCATGTGTAAACCACAACATTGACATGATACCAGATATGTGGACTGAGTACTCCTTAGGTTACTCCTGGGTGTGAAAGCTTTCACACTCTTAATTTCCCTGGCTTGAGAGACTGAATTCACAGTGGGCCTGAACTTCCGCAAGTGGATGAAGCCACCGAGACTTATGTGCGAGTTCATCCCCAAGTCACTGACCAGGTGGGGAGAATCCCCAATTTCCCTGAAGCTTTCCGTGAGAACCTGAGCTCATCTTTAGCTCTCTTCCTTCAGATTTCTACAGCCTTTGCTGTTCTTGCCACTGATTTGGTACTATACAGAGACAATAACCTCCCCAGGTAGACTGTAAGCCTCTGGAGGTACACAACTTACCCACGATCTCTTGAAATTTCCCAGAGAACTAGCCCAGTTCTGATGACCTGGCTGTGGTTTTGGGAACAAAGACTTCTCACTGGTTCATATTAGATGTCCATAGAGGGTCAGCTGTCAGGCTGTTCTATTGTCTTTCTCTTCATATTTTATTGGTCAGAGTGGGTCACTTGGTTGACCTAGCAGGAGTATAAAATTCTCTCATTTAAAGCACGCTTATTGGGAATAACTATAATTCTTTTTTTTAGTGTTAAGATTTGAATCCAAAGCCCACTATTACTACATTACATCCCCAGTTTTCTTTTTAAACTTTGTTTTTATTTTGAAACAGGCTGTTACTAAGTTGTTCAGGCTGGACTCAAACTTGTGCTCATCTTACCTTAGATTTTTGAGTAACTAATATTGTAAGAGGGCCCCACTATACCCAGCCAGTAACAAATACCTTGAACGTAACCTAACACAGCCTAGAATTACATTTTCCACAAAGCTGTGAGGCAATACATATTTAATGAGTGTTATGAGCCAAATAGCTTAAGTCAGAAATACTTGAATATATCTTTTTGGTGTGGTTGTCAGATTTAAATGAGCAAACTAAGTTCTGGGGTGCTGAGTCTCTTGATCAGTGATAAGCTGAAACCGAACAAGCAATCTGGCAAGGATGTGGTTGAGCCAGACAGTGGGCACTGGTTCCTTTATGGATATGCCGCTAAGGGAAGCAGGATGGTCTCACTCACAATCCCTATGAAGGGGAAGGCTGTAGCAGAGAGGAGTTCTTTGTGGGTGGAAGACTTAGGCTTCATAGCAGAAAATGTCCCCAGACCTAGAGCAATCTTTGAGGCAGGAAGGCCAGAGGAGTTAGCTAATGTTGAGGGTTCCATAGAGGAATGGGGATCATCCAAAGAGTCTATCTAGAGGCCCAGAACTGAGTCTCCAGCTTTAAGTCTGTCCCAAAGCTCTGTGGAACACATACACATCAGTTATAGAGTTAATATTTGGAGTCCAATAGGAGCAGGATCCAGTGAGTAAGATAAGAGACTAGGGGGAGGAGACAAGCAACAGGCACAAGGCTGAAGTCTCAGCCTTGGTTCTACAGCTGGTACTAAGGCTGGGATGTGCTGGGTTGGACTGAGGGAATCGGAGCTCAGGAGGCACAGGGCCAGAGCATGGATGGGCCTGTGCACCGATGTCGGGCGTTCCTCCCTCCCATTTCTCCTCTCCACACACACAAGGACTCTGGGGAGGAAGGAGATACAATCTGCATGCCACTAAAGGAGTTGGGATCCCTTTCAGACACTTCCCCATTTTAGGTTTGCACCTATTTCCCTGGGAACTTTTTTTTTTCTCCTGTTTGATGCTTGGCTTTTGTTGGTATAACCTCAGTTTCCTGCTTCTTGTCAAAGCCTTTTATTCCCCAGATGGAAAAAGGGAACTTTTAATGTCATATCGAGTTCTTCACCAGGCCAGTTGTTTTCCAAATCTTCCTGGGGCTTGGGGCAGCTGGGGAGAGGAGGAGGCTGAGCAGAGGGAGGGCGGGGGAGTTGATCTCAAGGAGGAAACAGCAACAGCAACTGATGAAGGTCCCCGAGGTGATTTGCAAATCTGCTGAAATCCTGAACAAGCTTTGATTTAACCCAAGCTTGAAATGGCTTTTATTTACTGTCTATTGTGGAATAAATGACATCTCATAAACAGGCTTTATCCATTACCCCAGAATGGAGAGCTCTGTGTTAGGGACATTTTATCCTCTTGATATCAAAGGAGATATGCTGGGGTGTGTTATTACAAATAGAAAAATCAATGCAGAGACACACACATCTGAAATTTCATTTTCATCCAACCACATTTTCAAAGGGGAAAAAAAAGCCAGGCTATTGCTAATAGAAATGACTCCAGAACCTGAGGATTTACCAAGCCTGAGCAAAAGACTGGCTGAGACCAAACCCAGACAGTGAATAAATCTGGCTTAGCCTCAAAGCCATTTCCTGCCCATCCTCCCAGACTCCCCAGCGCCACCCAAAGCAGAGCTGTGGGGTGCTCAGGTGTCCTGGTCCTCACCCCGTCCTGCCAGGATGCAGGTTCTGCTCTCAGAAGACATCTCTCCAGTACGCTGTCTCCAACCACATAATGCATGTGCATGCAAAACACAGAGAAAATATCAGCCATGTCCAGAGGCCTTTCCTACCTCAGGGACAGCAACTTCTGATCCTCCAGTGCAAGCAGTGCACTCTGCAGTTGGTAGCACACCGAGGATCATTTACACTAATACTGTTTCTTTAAAAATTAGAAACCAAGGCCTAGCAAAGAGAACTGAATTATCCGAAGGCCTGTGGGACATTGTGGACCACTGCTGGAGGCACACCAGCACAGATCCTGCACTCTTTCCTATAGCTGGAAAGAATACAAGAAGTATCCGGAGTGGCCATGGCAACAGAGGCCTTCCCGGTGGCAGCCCCTTCTCCTGAGACAGGGACCTTGACATAATCAGTTAAGGGTGGAGGGCCAGAGAGCCTCTGACTACACTGTACAAATGGTGTTGCTGCTATCTTGAAGAAGTGCAGCTCTTTTCTCTCCAGACATTTCTTGGTTAAAAGCTCCTAATTGGGATTGGGGAGGGCTGATTCCTGAAGCATTTCAGAAAGAGAATTCCCTGTGAGATGTGTCCCCTGCTCTCCCAGGGACACATGCTATTTCTTCTCTGAGTGTTTCATAAAGGTTTGTGAGAACAGCCTAAGCCAGACAATACAGCAGCAATTTCACCCGAAACAGGCGGCGGTATTTAAATAAGCCTTCACCAGGAACACAAAGTCTCTTTGGACATGGGCTGTGATGTAGTTATCAGGAGGAGAAATTTGCAGAACCCATTACCTGCCACTCCTTCCCCCAGGAAATCCCTTGTTTGTGGAATGTGAATCTCTCTGGCTTTGGCTGGCTTTTCCTCTCTGGATTGTGCTGGGTAAACGTCTGCCTCACACTGTGTGTTTATAAGAAGAGGCATTTGTGCTGTTGATTGTTTAGAGGTTTCTGTGGAACACGTCGCCGTTTCTCTCTCCCTTGCCTTCCCCCCTCCACACCACCACTGCTCCTGAGCAGACAACCCCCACGCTGATTTTGCTCCTTTTAGCATTATAGCACATCACTCTGACCAGAGTAGCAAAGATATATGCTGTAGCCCACCTGCTCTGCTTGGGGATGGAGTTTTTCCTAACAAGAGCGGTATATCTTAATTGCATTGCTGTCATTGTTATTAATAACACAAAAAGTTTCAAAAACTTCCTGCATGCACAATGTTGAATTAGACACAGGGAACTGCACAGGACTCCTGGGAACTTGTGGAGCTCGTAGACTTAGAGAAAAGACAGAACTCATGAAGTTCAGTGTGAAGGCCTCCCTGCATAGCAGCTGGTCCCCAGCTGTCAGTTGTAGTCACCATAGTGAGTATTCTATTAACTGGAAAAATAAATTCCTGGTTGGTGGAATTTTTTTTTTTCATCAGATGCACACAAGAAGATAATGTTGCCAAATAGTAAGCATAAAAGAAGAATAAAAATTTTATTTTTAAGAGGTTTTTGCTTGTTTTGTTTTATTTTATTTTATTTTTTGCAGAACGGGGGATTAAACTCAGGCCCTTGCACATGCCAGCCAAGCGCTTATTCTATTGAGCTATCACTCCAGTCCTTGTTTGTTTTTTATACAGAAACAAAGGCTGTCTCGGGCTTAGTCCATGGCCCCCATCCCTTTCACACCTGCTACACTTTGGACCATGAGCGCAGCTGTGTTCTGATAAGAAGGCCTGTGAGCAGTCCCCAGAATTGTGTGATGCGAAGTAACGGGTGCTTCAAGCCAGAAAAGTGAGCCCAGCCATTGAAGAAATGTATTCCAACAATCCCAAAGACCTTCTACTTTTTCTGCAGCTTCTAGAAAGCTCAATCGACAGTCATGTTACCCAGCCCGAATGTTCTAGTGTGGGTAGAATGCTTAGGACTCTGATGATCTTCCAGGTGAGAGCTTAGCCTGTGCTGAATTCAGTACTAGAGGGAGACCCAGGTGCCGGCTGAGGCTCTGGCCCTGCTGAGCTGTGAGCTCAGATTTGTCACATAGTCTCTCTGCCATCCTTCACAACTGAATTTTCGTGAGTATGGTTCAAAGACTCCACGAGATAATTATGCATGTGAGCTCACAGCTTCTTTTACAATTTGGTAAACTTCTTCCCTGGATGCATGTGTCCTAGGAGAATCTCTGTGGTTCCTGTTTTACCTGGTGCCAGCTTACTGTTGCCATCTAAGGTGACATTAATGCCTTGCTACAGAAATGCAGCTGGGCACCTGGGAGGGAAGGAAGCTGACCTGAGATCAATAGATGCCTCTTTATTCATGATGCTTTCTCTTTCATTTAAAAAGACAGAGACAAAGCAACTCATTAAGAGTGATTAATGTTGGGCCTGGGAGATAGCTTGGTAGAATAAGCGCTTGTCTGGCAAGCTGAAAGTCCTGAGTTCAATCCCCAGTACCACAAAAAAAAAAAAGTGATTAGTGTTATATACATGTTTGTTGGATGATTATGAACGCTTTCTGCATTTTGTAGGACTTTCCAAAATAAAAATCATAATTTTATGATACATGATATCATGGTGACCAATAGAAAAATAATTTATACTACATGGGTTACTTAATTTTTTCTGGTGTACACATTTCAAAAAAACAAACCAAGGACCTGTGAGAGAGCTCAGCAGACTAAGCAGGATCCCAGACCTGGGACCACATGCTGTGCTGGCGCTGCTCTCGATGCACTGAGATGGGACCACTTAGACTGGGCATGGTAGTGCATGTCTGTAATCCCAGCACTGGGGAGGCTGAAAACAGGAGGATCACTACCATTCCAAGCAGAGAAATGAGATCCTGTACCAAATACATTAAAAAAGTAAGCAAAATAGGTGATACTTATTTCAATATTATACCATGTAACACATTAACCCAACTTACTGGTAGTTCAGCATGACATTACAGTTAAAAAGAATTAATATTTTGACCTTTTGGTGCTCTTAGAAATTTAGCACATATTTGGTACCTGCTGGACAGTTTGATTTTGACTTGACAATGAGCCACAACAGCTAAACGCTATGTCCCAAGATCTCTGTTCCATCCCATGGGCTGAGAACACTGGGCTCTCCCACGATACCAGGCCTGAAAGATGGCCCCAGGAAAGCCTCACAGCATCCTACCTTACAGCTCTCCTTCCTGCTGGGGCAGGGCCAGCACCCACAGGGAGGTCTGCACACCTTGCCACCAGGGGCCAAAGGAAAAGAGCACAAGTTTGTCTTCTCTCCAAATTCCAGGCAGCATTCTGTGGCTTTTTATCTGCCCGGGAAAGACCTCTGGGCCACTTTGCTTTTAAAGGCATGAGGTGTTGATGGTCTGAGAGAAAATGACAAGCAATAAGAAATAGTGCTTCTGATGTAAAGAGACCAGCTCCACAAACCTCCTTGCTGGTCTTTGGCTGCAGCTGGCCTCATGAAACTCTCACAGATAGGTGATGGATGTCCTAGGGACTCCGTGTCTATGGCATTCCAGGTAGCAAGACGACAGGGCCAAGGAGCAGGGGTGGGATCCAAATCATACCTGCTTTCTTGCCACACTGATCCATCCATAGTCCTGGTGGTGAAATCAAATCCACTGGGTTATTCTGACCATAGTGAGAAAGAACCTCACAATCATCTTTTAAACATGACACCATTGTTAGAGGGGGGGCTAAAGAAAGCTCATTTGGGCAACCAAGCCTGCCCAGAGCACACCTGCTCTTGCTGCTTACCAGGGGTGACATAAACAGATACAATGATAGACCCTCTTCTTTTCTCCAAATGTAAAATATAATATAATATATAATATAATATAATATAATATATAATATAATATAATGTAGTATAATATGAAATGGGACATGGAAGACATAGAGTCCACAGGAACAGGATACATATGTTCTATTAGAAGGAGAGGCCAGCCTATACTTGCAAACAGCAGACCTCCCAGTCCATGCAAGCTTGAAGCTCTGCTTGGAGGCCAGTGGGAAAGATGCAATTTGCCTTTGGGTGGTGAGTTTGGAATTCCTGTTGAAGTCTAAGCCAACTGATTATTTATTGATGTCTTTCTTCATAGCTGTCTGACTCTTACTGGTTGGAAGAAGCTGCTGTGTGCCTAAAGGATTTTTTTGAATTAAGTTCTTTTGAGTCATTTCCCCCTCAGGTGTTAACCAATGAAACTGTACTTTGAGAAAAGTCAGCTTCCTTCACTCCTGTACTCCCCTTGATTTTATGTCCTGAAATAAAATTAAGTACCAGGAGAGAGGCCATCAAACAACTGGGCCTGACATGGTTATTTGGCATTTATTCTTTACTTACAGAAAGAGTAAGAATAATGCATTGGAACCACTCATATTTTACAGCGAATATGCCTCAAATCCCACTGGGACCAACACCAGCAGTTTAACGAATAAATGGCCTCATTGCTGATGACTATCCTGTGTTCTCGCTGCTAGCCCAAAAGTAGTCCTTGAAGTTGCCACTTTCCTCAGTTGGCTGAAGTCAGCATGGCATGGCCCTCATAGTACCTCAGTTGGCTCATCTGTAAAGTGGATGAACACAGAGCAGGGACTGAAGTCCCTTCTAGTTGTAATAGTCTGACTTCCATGGGCTAGAAATTTCAAAGATTATTTTGCAAGTCCCCTAAGACTGAAGAGACAAGTCTTAACTGTTTCTTTGGGCAAGAGCAACCTTTGCACCCCCCCCTCCCACACACACACACCTGTCTTTACCTCAGCTGGCCCTACCTCCTACATTATTTAAGGAGAAACAGGGCTAGAGATTTAGCTCAGTGGCATAAGCTCCTGCTTGTCAAGTACGAAGTCCCAAGTTCAATCCCTAGTATCAGGAAAAAAAAAAAGGAAGGAAGGAAGACCAACAACCATATAAACCTCTGGAAGCGACAGGCTAATGAGCGTGAATACTTGGAGAAGCTTGCGGAGCAGAGAAACTTCAAGAAATTTCCCTGAAGTTTTTGGAACTCCCTTAAATTGAAGATTGACTGGCATGAGAGGCCTGGCTGGAAACCACTGTGGGGCACTGTCACCAGGTGTACCAGCTTGGGTGATCGGCTCCAGCCAGGCCTCTGTCAGCAAGTTTGTGCAATGCTTAGTTAATTGCTGAGAGGGATTCAGGGTAACAGTTGGACAAGTACAGGTAGCTGATAAGTACGACTTGACTGTATGTCCACCCGCTACTCCAGCAGCTCTGTATTGGTAAACTGAGGAGTCTAACAAAAGCAGTTCAACCCTGAGCCCCATGCAAAGCAAGTTTACCTTTCTGAGTCTGTTTCCTCATCTGAAAAAGTGGAGTACTACTATCTATCTCGAATAAGTGTGAAAATTAAAAGGAGATAACTCATGGAGAGCCCTCACAGGTGCAGGGCAGGAGATAGGAAAAATATTTCACTACATTAAAATAGATCTTGCTTTTGAAAACCTGCTGGAGATAAAGCTAATCCTCGGAAATGTGAATAAAATCAGAAATAGGCAATTAAAGATCACTTAAGGAAGCATTCTATGTATGTTTGGGGATTTAATGAACCCAGATTGTGCCTGTGTAAGGTAGCCATCCTCCAGGTCTCCTGGCAGTGGCACTTGGTCACTGGAGTCCTGTCTTCAAGAAGAGTCTTAGCCCTCTGCCATCAGGCCTGTATAGTGCACACCCAGGGCAATTTTCTCCTCTTCCCTGGCTTTCTCTCCCTCCTCTGTTTCCCACCCTACTCCTGTACCTAGCTGCACCCTGCTCTTTGGCTGAGTACCCTGGATCAAAGGGTATAGACCAGTAATAATCTCTGCCATAGTGGTGATGCCGCTCCCCTAAGCCCCATTCTCTGCCAGGAATATCCCCCTAGACAAGCAGAGACAAAACCCTCAGGAACAGATCTCTGGTTCAGTCTGGTAAGGGGATGGAACTTGCCAACTGTCACAATCAGATTATGTGTGCACAGCCCTAAAGAACACAGCAGTGAGCGAAACGCCTTAGGGGAGGGGTTATCAGTGCCAGCCCCATGTGGAAGGGAAACTCATGACCTTGGGGCTTCTGAAAGCAAGGAATAATGGAACTAGGAAAAGGTGAGGTCCTTCCAGCAGCTCAAAAAAGAGGAGGACTGAATATTTTAGGAAGGGGACTTAAAGCCCAGTATCTGGAAAAACAAACACAACAAGCTCAAATGCCAGTATCTCAGACAAGCTGCTTTATATCTCTGAGCTATTTTCTCATCTAAAAAATGGAGACCAGGCTGACTAGTTACCTACTACTTTCTCTAATAGCAGAAGAGGTGAGTGTGGGACCCAGCTGATCACAGCTGAGGCCTGGAAGGATCTGGAAACAGAGCTGCCCTTTGAAAATTTCCCACACAAAGAAATGGTAAACATTTAAGGAGATGGTAATGTTAATGATCCTGATTTGATCATCACTCATCGTATACATGTATTCACCTATCACACCGTACCTGTAAGTATGTGCAATTAAAATGCATATGCATAGGAAAAATGTAGAATTCTTTCTGATGTTAACATACCTATCAGGATTACATATTTAATGTAATGTAATGAAATAATGAAGTTGAATGAATTTAGAATACTACTAAGCTTGCATTTATGTCTCTGTATAAGTGAATATGTGCTTTTATGGACTCATGAACTTATTTGCAATGGAATTACATTGTTAAATGCATAGAAGCTCTAAAAAAAGAAACAGAGACGCCTTCAGATTGAAAGTCACTAAGCCTGGGCCTGGAGACCACTCCCTCCCAATAGCCACTCAGAGAAGATTCTGTGTGTGTGCATATGCATATGTATGTATGCATGTGCATGTGCATGTGCGTGTGTGTGTGTATGTGTGTATGATTTATTCCAAGAGATCCAAGGCTACTGCTTCTGTGCAAAGTGAATTCCAGCTGAGGAAGATCGTTTGGCCATATTTGTAGGCAGGAAATGTAAAAGCATAATAGTATCTATTCACAGAGTACTTTTTTCTCTTTCTCATAAGCAGCCCTTCCTAAGAAACCTTTAGGAAGCCCCCCAAGATTTCTCCTTGCTGAAACAATTTTCCACTTTATGAACACTCAAACTGGTGCTACTTTTTGGATACTTATCATGACCTCCCTTGCGTAATGACTGCTCCTGCTCTTGTCCACTTAGATTTGCAGGTGGAACATATTGACTTATGTCCATGAATATACAAAGGATGTAATAGTGTCCTAGATGTGGGATAAAATAACTTAAGAATCAAACACTTCCTTTTATGTGAACAAATGATACATACCTGATGAATGCATGGCATAAATACAGGAGTTTTCTTCCAAAAGCTTTCTAAGCCCAGAACTCTAGCCATTGCATGTCCTTTGCCTTGCTGTGCTTTCCTCTTTTTCTTTCTTTCTCTCTTGATCTTTCTTTCTTTCTTTCTTTCTTTGTCTTTCCTTCTTTCTATTACTTTTAATAAGAAATAACACAATGAGACAGTTTCAAAACATGTTAAGAGGACAGCCACAATAATTGACACAATACATATTGTTGTCTTCATAGAAGTTATTCAGAGTACAAGATGCAGAACTGGCAATGTGGGAAGCTGTTGACTTTAGGCATAAAAAGTAAAGCCATATTAGTATACATGTGCTTTTCATCCCCTCTTCTCCCTCATCTCTGCTTCCAAATCCTAACATACCCCAGTCCCCATAGGTTGTTGAGCTGCAGTGGTGATCTTGTCAATGAACCTCAGTCTCCTTGTTTTGGTAACATTATCAATAGTGACATGCTCCAGGATGCATCTTATTGGTCAGTATGGCTGTTTCATTGCCAAAAAGAAGGCTTAATAGGTAGAAACCTCCCCACTCTGACCCTACACTCATTCTCAATCCACTGAATCCTATGAGATTAGCATCTGTGTTGATGCCTGAGCAATGTGACTACCTTTAGAAAACTACAACTAGCAACTTAATTTGTGCCTCCATCAGAATTTTAAACAATGATGGTAATAATATGTACCATGAAGAGCAGCCATCTGTGTTTATTGAAAACATAGGACACATATTTGATATTCTCTTCCTAGGGAGTCAGCTGGGCTGAAGAAGCCTCCTGCCCACTAATGGGGTTGCTGTGCACCAGGTTCTAGCAAAAGAGAAAACAGAAACTGACCCTGGGCTGACATTCGTCATGCCCTTGATCCACAGGTGAAGCCTGTGGACAACTAGGGAAGCACGTTAAGGCAGAGGTTCATTCTTGAGAAGCTCACAAGCCTTCTTTGTCCACAGCCTGGACTTTCTTCACCGCGCCACAATGCTAATAAATCTCATGAACAGAGGTGCTGATGTCAGTGAAGATGGGATAGGAGTTAGGATGGTTTCATGAAAATGCAACTTCACTTCTGAAAACAGTGCAATTGTGACTAATGAGTACTTCGAGCTCATCCTTCTATCAGCAAAGTACCACATTTTTGTGTGTAGTATAGGGATGGAGTAGTGGTGGTAAGACACAACTGGACATATCCATCTCTGCCTGAAAGATGCTCACATTCATGAGAAATGCAAATTTGAGTCATCTCCTGATAGTGGGATAGAAGCATCATCACAGTTGTATATTCAGAACAGGTTGCAAATCCTGTAGTCATTATCTTTTTTCTTTTCTTTTTGTATTGTAGGGAAGTGTCTAAAGGGTGTTCAGGATCTCACTACTAGATCAGACTCCTAGTGATCCGCCTGTTTACAGCCTCCCAAGAGCTGAGATTACAGGCGTGTACCACCATGCCCAGTCTCAAGTAGTCATTATCTTAATGAATAATCTGTCTGTGTATTCCTAGAACCTAACAGCATGTGAGCTGTGAGATCACATGGCTCATACCAAGGAGGCTTGACTGAAGCCAGAGTTATTTGGTTCCAAGGGACTCCTCTTTAATGCTCTTAGTCATGTGACTTTCACTCTCAAAGTTTCTATTCTCTTATCAATTTGATTAAAAATTCCTTCTTTAGTAGATTTAATGAAAAAGTAGAAAATTATATTTTTAGAAAAGTAATTGATATTTAGTTGGTACTTGGTGAATTTATTTCTTCCTCTTTCATTTGATAGATTAATGTTACTGAATACAAACTGTACAGATAATTGGCTCAACTATGAAGTGATGGAAAGACTTATTCTCATATAGAATATATGATAGTATAGAGTCAAAGTATATATCCTATGGGACAGTGATGAGAACCATTGGTTAAATAAGGTTGCTTTTTTTCATGGTTGGAGATCTAGAACTAAACTCCCTTAGCTCTTAGAACTGAATTTGGTAGGATTTGTTGGATGGGTGGGTGGATGGATGGATGGATGAATGGATGGATGGATGGTTGGATGGTGGATGGGTAGATGGATAAACAAGTAGATGTTATATTCTTCAGAAACTCACATTTTATAATTAAGAAGCTGAGAAACATTAAACATGTTTGCAAAGTGTTAACATCTTTATTGTCCAGGAACTTCTCAGCTCACCCCAGTTTCTGTCTTTTTTCAAATCAATCAAAACTCCTACTTCTTTTCTTCTTGTCTGTTCTAAATCCATCAAGATCTTATTTTCTGCCTAGTCTTCCCTGAACAAACCTACACTTCTTGCTCCTCTTCCTGAACTTACCAGTGTTGATTCTGTTCTTCACCACTTGATTTATATTACTAATTGTCTTATTCTGCATCAGTCACCCTGATCTGACAGCAGTTGTCTTCCTCAGTACTCAGCATGAAGCTAGGCACATATCTCCACAGTGCAAAGACTACAGAAATTATGTGTGGTTGCTCCATTAACCTCTGTTACTTCTAATAATAACGCTTATTGAGTGGTGTCAGGTGCTACATCTAACACTTTAAATATGTTACTTACAACAATCCTAAGATTTTATAGATCAGGAAACTGAGTTTAAGAAAAGTTGTGCTGGGGGCTGGGGAGATAGCTCCGAGGCACAAGTGCCTGCTGGGCAAGTGCAAGGTCGTGAGTTCGAACCCTGGTCCCACAAAAAAAAAAAAAAAAAAAAAAAGAAAAGTTGTGCTGCTTTTAAAATATGGATCTATCTCTACATTTTGATGTTCTTCTTACTGACAGGTAGGACTTTATATTCTTTCTTCTTGAATCTGGTTGGGCTTCTGACTATGCCCACTAATAAAGGATGACACAGATGACGCCATGCAATGTCTGAGGCTGGGTCATACAGAATCAGGTGCTTCTGCTTCACTGAGATTCATGGATTGGAAGAATGGAGCCTTAATGTAAGCAGCTCCATCTCAGGAAGGTGACCATGGTGTAAGGAGCAAGACACATGGAGATCACGGGTAGATTCTACAGTTGTTGATCATCATCTTTGAGTCCCTCCAGGCCAGAAGTCAACACACAAGTGAAGAGCCTTGAGATGAGTCAGGTCCCAGTTTTTAAAGAATCCTCATGTTTCAAATCTTTCCAGCCCCAAAGGTTATGAAGTACAGACAGACCCTTCCAAAGGGTTCCAGTTTGCTGAGTGCCACACATGGAGCTCACCCAGAGCAAGGTCAAGCTCTACCTGCTTTCAAGTACAACTACACTTTTATTCATTTCCCTCCATTCATTTTTAAGGGCACTGGGAAGCAAAGAATATATTAATCACCACACTTCTGTAAATTAAGCAGAACCATTTTGGAACATTGTGGAAACATTTTAATGACACTATCTAAATTCCTGACTTGTAGAATTCAAGAATATAATACAGTATTTGTTTTGTTTTTGTATCACTTTACCTTTCCTATTACCCATGTTTCCAAGCTTATGTTTTAAACAGTATTGAGACTTTGGAATCTTATGCACATTTTGTGTCTCTTCACAATTTATAATTATACCTCACAGTCCAAGCAATGAGTCTATTGCAGTGAATAACAGAAGTAATGGGTGCTACATCAGGAATATTTTATGGCTATGGAAATTCAGATGCAATTTTGTGAAGACATCCCATGAATCAAGTTGTGCTGCGAGCCTTCCATGTTGCATCACAAATTGGCTTCTAGGAGAAGTACCATAAAGCCAGTACCTTGCCCTGTTTAGCAAGTATTTATTTTAAGGTGCTAAATTTTGGAGAAATTTGTTGTGCATCAATAATTAACAGAGCTGGGGCCCGGTGGGATGGCTCAGTGGTCTAAAGCACCTACTTGGGGAAGCTTGGACGGCTTCAGGGACCGCAGTTCGATCCCCAGCACCACATGCTGCGCCAGCCCTGCCCTCGGGGTGGGCTGAGCTGGCCATAAAAATGAATGAATAAACAAACAAAGGTTCTGAAACAGGAAAAAATAAATAAATAAAATAAAAAATTCTTTAAAAAAATTAACAGAGCTAAAGTTAATTTAACTTGCCCATTGTCATTCAGCTAATAAGTGGAAAAGGTAGAATTTAAACCTAGTGGGCATGATGTTAGAGCTTGTGTTCTTATGTTCTGGAATTTCATGCTAGTTTCCCCCCTATGTTCTTTGGACCTACTGACATGTAGTATCCTGGCATGGCTTATGCACACACTGTGAAGTAGAAGCTGAGACCTCAAAAAATTGAGGCTCTAGTGGGACACAGGCAGAGCTCTGGGGAGGTAGAAGGAAGCACATAGGAGATGGAGGATGAGGCTCTGCCCCAAATACAGTGGCTCACCAAGTTCCCAGATGAGTGGGCTGGGGAGGAAAAGGCTCATCTTCCTGTAGGAAACCTCCCTGGGGAAGCAGTAGTTGGCGTGCACCTCAGGGAGATACTCTATCCAGTGGAACCAGTGCTCGACACATTGCATCTTTAGTGGATACTCACTTTAGAATTGTGAACTTACTGACATAATATGAATTGGCCATGGAGTGGGAAGAAGTAGGAAAGAAACAAAGCCTAGGACCAGAACAACCAAGACCCAGAGGATGCTCAGACTGTGAAATGTATCCCTTCCACATCTGAAAAATAAAGTAAAATGACAGCTGGACGAAGCCTATTTCTCTTTCCTCAAGCGCACGTAGTGGCTGACATATGGGACTTTCCACAGCTTCTTGTGGTTGGCCTCCTTTGAATCCAACCTTGTGGAAGACCCACTGATGCTGGCCTCGGTATCTCCATTCTAAAGTGCTGCCAAGAGACATATTTGCACTAAACTGCATCCTTGTCCTGGTGACTGAACAAAGCCAGCCCCAATTTCCCCAGGACTTCATCTCACACTATGGGTGGGAGGAAGTTTAGACAAAGTTGTCTCTCTGTAAATGGATCTCAGGGAGGGCGAGGAGGATTCAGGAAGGCAGGGCTGATGGCTCACCTCTGAAAGCCAAGACTAATTCCGCAGTCCAGTCACTCCCCCAACATTTAGTATATCCGGGTGATTGTTCCCTGGTAGGCTGAGCTGGTCTATCTGCTGGGCCTTTTGTCATGTTAACTGCAGCCGATCAATGGATTGAGGTCAGGACTTCTGATGTAGGTGCAAGCTTAGAGGGAAAAAAGTCTCAAAGATTCATTTTTTCTTGTCTGGTAACACTCCGGTCACTTATTTTTTCTCAGTTAGCCTCTGCCGCTCTAAAGTGGATATTGATCAGTGCTTTAATGCAAACCTGTCAAATTAATTTTGCAGACCTGGGATATGACTGGCCTAAAATTGCTTCTGCATCTGTTCTCTGCAGCAAGCCTATGAATTTTAATCACGGCCAGAATGGGTTGGTGGCTTTTTTTGTTAGAAACTTGAATAGGAAAGGTTTAAACTGTAAATGCCAGGGAATGATGCTGTTTTGTTCTTTTCAGAAACTCATGTGGTGGAGGTCAAAGAAATTATTATGTCGGGTGTATTCTTGGCAGATGCTGTGGGGAGCTTTGTGGCTGGTTTTCCACAGCACTGCAGGGAGCTCCCGGGCCTTCATAAAGAGGCAGGTGTAAGGGCTACAGCTCTGGGGAGCAGCAGGCACCTGGATGCCTGCAGTTTGCCACTCTGTTCTGCTAGTGCTTCCCCATCACCTGCTTCATTGGTAGCAGAGGCAGCACTGCCTCCTGGGGATGAAGGAATCTTAAAGTTCACCTTGTTTTAATGATCTTGGTTCCAGCCTGGCTCTTCCTACCAGCCCTGTGTACTTAGGCGTGACAATCAAAGTCTTCCTAGGACCAGGACCATGTTTGGGAGGTCTTCTTCAGTCTGGGTCATGCTTTCTTTGGCTCTTATGGCCCGGAATAGGCACAGAGTTCCTTCACAGGAAGGGAGGTTCTTAGAGTGTCCCTTACAACCGCCACCCTTAGTCTTGGCATGAGGATCCTCTGCTCCCCAACCTAGGAATAGAGTCACATCCAGACAGTTGTGTAAGCAAGTTCTCTTGGATAGAGTTCACAGATGGTGACCCCCCAGGTGACCTTCACGAACTATCATCACCCTCTATATATTGAGGCCTCTCTGTTTTCAGTGTTATTCACATATTACCTGACTTCATCATCAGTAATGTCTCACTAGGACGGTGCTGGGAGTCTCCCCAAATTATTGGAGAGGACACAGAGGTACAGAGAGGTTGGTCAATTGCTCACTTTACCAAGCTCACAGGGGCATCTTTCTGCCTCTGCCAATGTGTAGTGAGGTGTTCGTTGTAGTATCACCTTGGCTGGGCCCCTGTGTGTTGGATCTGCATTGTTCTTACCTCCCCAAGCTCTTCAAAGGTACAATCCCTTCTCCTTCTTCAACATTCAAATAGATCAAGTGAAGGTGAGGACCACAGGATCACAGATTACAGACCAGGAAAGTGTTTGGGGACAACTTAGGTGGTGACTCTGGTAAAAATGAGCTTTATATAGTAAGGGAGAGAAGGGGCAAGGCAGAGAGGAAGTAAGAAAGAGACAAAATCATTTCATTTCACACAACAATGTCTTGTCGCACTATCTGCAAGAGCCAAGCAGTGGGAATCTCGGAGGTAGATGATTGAGAAAAGAATCAAAATGATAAAAAAGAGGCAGCTCACTTTTAAAATTACCAGGTCAAAAAACCATGCAGAGTCCTTCAGAACCTCCTGCTGGAGAGCTCACACAAAGACTATAATGCAACATTTGTCACCCGCGACCTAGACACTGCCAGCCTGCCAGGGCCCAACAGAGGTTCTGAGAACTTACAGAGAGAGGCACTCTGAACTTGTTGAGTAAAAGGACACTTGTTTCTCTACTTGTGAGCCTCCTGCAGGAGCTGTTCACTAGAGAAGACAGAGGTCTGGGCTGTTTCAGATCCAACACCTTCATTCTTAATGATTCAGAAAATCTTCAAAGGAATCAGAGTCCCTTCCAGTCTGCACTGGGAGAGGTAAAGCAGTGTGATTTAGATTGCTACTGAAGTCACACTGAACCAGACAGAGGACTTACACTTTTAAGTCATCAGAAAGCTCTGCAATAGAAGTTGTCATGGAGGAAAAGACATGAGAAATTGAGAACAGTAAGATTAAAAGTGATGGCTAGAAACCTGAAGCATTACACACTGACATCTGACCACGCTGAAGTTTCTGCTCACCTGGTGGCCAGCATAGCACAGCCTGACAGATAGTGCAGAGACATTATGAATGCAACCCAACAGCCCTAAGCAGAACCTGTATTCCTTTATTGTAAGCTTTTGGATCCCCTACCCTACCCTACCTCTACTCCTGCACCTTTCACCAAGAGAAGCCTTCCTTGTTGAGTGTCTCCAAAGGGCTTCATGGTCTTCACAGCCAAGTACTCAAGGTAGGTTAGTTTATCATCATGGACAACACAGCAGAGGTCAACAAGAGCATGAATTAGGCTGGGCATTGTGAGGAACACCTGTAATGCTAGCACTCAGGAGACTGAGGCAAGAGGATCACAAGTTCAAGACCTGACAGGGCTACATAACAAAACTCTGTCTCACAAAACCAAGGGAAAAATGTATGAGTTGTACATTTTGTTGGGTGAATAATGATAAAACACTCAAAGACACTCACTCCAAAGACATGGTCACCGTGGTGACTCTCCCTGCACTTCTTGACTTTTTCTGTTGACTTAATCAGTGTGCATGAGTAGCAGGAATACAGCTATGGACTCCCCTTCTGTCCTCATGGAGCCCTTCCATTAGAGGAAGAGAGGAGGCATCTCCATCTCCCATACAGCTTTGTAGTCCTAAAAATAGTTCCTGATTGTTGGGTTCAGGGAGGGTCAGTAGGCAAGGCCACTGAGCCCAGCTAATAGCCAATCTCTTGGGGTGTCTCTTGCTAGGGAGGCCAGAGGCAGGCATCACGTGGGTAGTTAGTTATATAGAGAGTCAACACCAACCTGAATGTTTTGCAGGGAGCTGAGGATGATTTGTGTATCACACTATGCTAAGTTCATCAGTTTACCTCAAAAGAGCTGATACCCTTCCTACGTCCTGGAAAGACTGTCTCTAGCCTGGCCTCACTGCCTCATGAGTGTTAGTTGAATCACTGGCGTGTGAGAATGGGATCTGTGAGCACATGACCCCACCTCTTTCCTCAGCATCCTCCCTTCATGCCTAGCAGAAACTGAGGATGTGGTGAATGCTCCACCAATACATTGTGAATGAGTGTCTGCTTGGTGAATGAATGGCTGCGTGAATGAGAGGAAAGGAAATGCAAAGCAATTAGACATACACACACCCACAGCTCACCTAACCACTAGAATAGCTTCCTGTTCTCTGCTCGTGGGCTAAAAGCTTTGTGCCCTTAAAATCAGCTTCAGGCTCCTGAGTCCCTGAAGGAAGGGGCTGGCTGTGGTCTGCAGGAGAAGGGATCAAGGGAGTTGTCTTGCCATTAATTACCTGTGTGACCTTGAGTGGGCCACTTAACTTGTTTTCACTTCATTATCCATCAGATGGGCTGATATTTGGTGTTTACCCTGCAACAGGATTGAGGGTAAAGGACAATACGAGAAAGTTAACAGCTCTTCGAAAAATCTAAAACAAAGCCATGACGTGGAAGAAAGTAGTAATTATTAAGAGCACAGCCACCCACTGGGGAATCAGCTTTTGCAGAATATATTTGCATGGCTAGGGTGGTATTTTGGAAGGGAGTAGCCTTCAACTTTGGTTTGCCCAGGACACAGTGGCCTGCACTTAGAAAGGAAGTTCCCTTAGCACACAGAGGTAGCCCTGCTCTGAGTACAGTCAGAAGAGGTGAAGATTGGGAAGTAAGTGAATATCACCTACCCTTCAGAAAAGGTACACACACGTAAGACAATCAGACAATTATAGAAAATTAGTCAGTTCATACTATTTCTTGAGTACCTACTATGTGCAAGGCACTGTTCTAGAATTTGAGGGGAAGGAGTGGGTGTAGAGTTCTATCTAAAGAGTTCTCCATGATGAAATGAGTGGCCCTATTATCAGGCAGGTTGCAAGTGAATGAGACTCGGCTCCAGGATAAGGTGCCATGATGGTAGGCATGTTGGTTAGGGGAGGAGGCTGCTCAGGTGGAATGACCATGGGAAGAGCCTAGGAGGTTGATGGCTTGAAACTGGGCCTGAACTATGAGAAAGGGGAATCATGGAGCCCACAGACAAGATGATATGGATGCAGGAAAGTTCAGTGTGCTATGAGCACAGTGAGCACAGGCAGGGTAGATTTGGAGCCAGAAGCATGAGGCCATCGGTGTCTGTGGAAGTTTGAGAAAGGACACAACATGGTCTGAGAGAGAAGGACCTGTGGCGCAGTGTTAAAAATCGGGGCACAGATGCCTGAGAATTCTTTGTGTTGTTCCTATTCCTATTAGACTTCCTCATGTTTGAAGTTATTTCAAAGAGAGAGAGAGAGAGAGAGAGAGAGAGAGAGAGAGAGAGAGAGAGAGAGAGAGAGAGAGAGAATGCACAGGTACCTGGTGGACAGAGTTTGAGAAAGCTAGTGTCAAAAGTAAAGGAAGGTACTGGGAGGAGGCTTTAGGATGGAGGGGGGATCGCACGGGGGTGGTGGTGGGGAGGATGGGAAAGAGAGGTCATTTCAGGTTGCAAGGGCAAGAGTTTAGAATTTCCTTTGTATTTTAGTAACAATAACCACACACTTAGTGGTTATAACTAACACATTTGTATCACCTTACAATTCTGTAGGTTAGAAATATGACCTAGGTCTCATGGGGCTGAAATTAAGAAGTAGGTCTTCCCTTCTGAAGACTCCAGGGTGGAATCCATGTCCTTGCCATTTCCACCTCTCAGAGACCTTCCTCTAGCCCTTGGACGGTGTCATCTACACCGCAGAACTAGTCATGGGTATCGGATCCCTTGGTGCTTGTACTCCTCTCTGGCCACGCCCACAAGTCTTGCCCTTTTAAGGATTCATGGGCTTTTGTTGGGACCACCTAGATGATCCAGGGTAATCTTTCTAATATCAAAATCCTAAACCTTAATAACATCTGTAGAGTCCCTTTTTGCTGTATAAGGGAACATACTCAACAGGTTCTTGGGGGATTAAGATGTGGATATCATTAGGAGCCATAACTGCACACCACAGAGTGGCACAGTGGCTTCTGGGTTCTGCCTGAGCCACTAAGTGAAGCCTGAGCTCTTCCTCAAGACAGCATACCTCTTTAGAGCGGTAGGTGCTGTGTGGTGGAGTGCAGACAGGAAGGGAAGCAATAATTCTAAGACAGTGCAGGACACAGTAATTGGGAAGACCTTGTACTGGGAGCAGAGGATGAGAGGAGCACTGCAGAGGCCAGGTCTGAGAGTGACTGTTGTGATTGTTCCATGTGAGCCCCCTAGAGTCACAGACAGATTTGTGCCCAATCATTCACCAGGAGCCAGACAAACAAATATCTCCACCCATAGAATACATTCGGGGAAGAGTGGAAGGATAGAGAAGTGGCTCCTTGCGTGGGTTGAGGCCTTATTAACAAGGTCTGATGCTGTAAGCCACCATGTGTGGGTATGCTGCCTGGAGCAGCAGTAGGAACCACAGGGGGTACATGGCAGGACACCGAGCAAGGACATGAGGCCATCGGCTAGAGTGGTCTGTACACAGGTGCCACTGACTGGGTAGGTGTGCGCTGACCTGTTGTTATCTGCCTGGAAGGGGGAGGGCATTCTGGCTGTCTAGTCCACATAGAGAAGTTTTTGCCAAGGCCTCTACTGGCATTTGCAGCAGAAAGGACTTGCTCTAGGAATGGGGGCTGGGAGAGGTGTTGCATGGAGGGAGAGACATCTGTCCTCTTTTGGAACAGCATCTCTTAAATCAAACAATTCAATCCAGGTGGAAGGGAGTTGACAGCTGGGAGGGGAGAAGAAGGAGAAACAGACAATAAAAAAAAATCAATAACACTGCCCCATAAAATAAATTGAGATTTGTGGAATTCACTTCCACTTGACATCAAAGATGCCGATTTGGTGAATTCGTTTAAGGCCAAATTGAAAACATATCATTTTAATCCAGATTCCCAAGCTGCCCCCAGCTCTGTGGCAAGAGCCCTGGGGGTTGGGTTTGCTGCAGCTCCAGAGGATGTTCTTCTGGGGCTGACTGATCTCCATGGCTCAGAGAAGCTGTGCAAGGCTTGGCAGGAGACACGGATCTCCACCATCCCACACCTTTCCCCAGCTAGGGCCTAGGCCTCTCCAGCCAGGGACTCCTCCAGGGAGCAGCGATGTAGCCATGCTTGCCCAGCAACTTCTCAGGACTCTCAGAGATGTTTGCAAAGTTGCCCAGCTGGGACCTCGAGCATCTGGTCCTGTGCAGATGTTTTGAGTTCTCTGGGCTTGAATGCTCCTCCTGGAAATGAGTGTGTGATACAAGAGAAGGTAGAGTTGTAGAGTTTATTGACTCTGCTTCGAGCTCCTTCCAGAAACCATGTATACGATGGGAATGTGGTATGAGGGGAGGAGAGCAAAGGATGGCAAAATTTTGCAGGTACAAAGGAAACACGAGAAAAAATGGACAAGCATGAGTTTCATTGGCCCAGGCCTTAAAAAAAAAAAATAAAAGATCAGGGTCCTAAAATTCTAAAGTTGGTGCTAGAGCATGTCATGAACAAGGTTAAGACTCAGTCCCACTGTTTCTGGAATTTAACTCTCATTTCACCCAAAGCATTAGAGGAAATAAAAGATGGCTAAAGCATCTACTTTCTAGTACATCTTGGCTTATTTTTCTCAGAAATGATCCTTAGCAACTTCCTCCTCATGCACACACACACACACACACACACACACACACACACACACACACGCACACACGCACGCACGCACGCATGTGGTACATGCAACATAAACACTGTTTTTCATAAGTTTAGTAACACAAACATGTACGTCTTTATTTAATGACTTCTCCCAGCGAAGAGCATGGATAAGAGCAGGGAGTCTGAAAGCTGCAGGGTTAGGAAGACACCAACTCCAGATAATGTAAAAGTGACTGAGAAGGGATGGCAGGAGCCAGGCAAGCATGAGTGAAACAACTCAGAATAGTGGACAGACAGGTAGTGTGGCCCAATGTGTAGACTGTGGTTATAATGAAGTAGCTTGCACGAGCAGGTCTGCACCCAAGTTCCAGCTTCATAATTTGGCAACTGAAACTATGTGTGTCTCAGAGTCCACATCTACGAAGAAGTAAATGGTAGTCATCATCTTAGTATAGAGCAGCGGTTCTCAAACTGTGGGCCATGACCCCAGCAGGGGTCGAACGACCAAAACACAGGGGTCGCCTAAAGTCATTCCGAATCATAACTGTAGCAAAATTACAGTTTTGAAGTAGCCACCAAAATTACTTTTGGTTTGGGGTTGCCGCAACATGAGGAACTGTATTGCGGGGTCATGGCATTAGAAAGGTTCAGAACCACTGGTATAGAGGGATATGACCAGAAGGGATATCCTTACAAGGGCAAATGTAAAGCACTCAGCGTGATGCTTGGCAATTGGTTGACTCTCAGTACATGTTATGATGACCAGTATAATGCACCGTTGAGGGCTTTCGGCAAACCACTGAACTCGCACTCAGGTCTGAGAGTCCGCCTCAGTAAAGTGCAGACCTCCAGCTAAGTGATCTCAGGGTTTCTTCTCCCCTGTAAGACCGTCTATGTGAGCAAGGACTAGCACAAGGTCTCTGATCTCAGTAGTTTCTAGCCCTAAACTTCTAAAATCATGTGCAGGGAGACTGGAGCATCTGGAAGTCTCAGTCCATTAAGGGGCTGAAGAGGGGCAGCAGTGGCTAACAAAAGACCATATTTATGGCCAGCTCTGCCTGGAGCCAACTCAGCCTTGCTGCACCCAGGCTTTGGGCTTCGGGACTTGAGCTTGATGTGACCTCTTCAAATTGAATGTTCACTTTAGCCTAGATTTGCAAAGCAATTTGTTAATGCTCCTGTGCAGGGGCTGTTTTCTCTAGGGTGTTAAAGAAAAAACTCATTTCAATGTAAAATTCACAGGACCAAATTGAAATGTATTCTGAGTAGAGTGAGCTGTTCAGAGTTTCCAGGCCCCTGCAGTCGGCAGCGCATCACATTGTAATTACACCTTCCTTTGTGCATCAGCTGCAGGCTTGGTGAGGAAAAATAGAAGATAATACTGACCCTTTGGAGAAAAGAAAGAACTTTTGTGCCTGTTCCCTTTCAGAGGGAGCTCTGCCAAGATGATGGGGGAGAGGGACACCTGAATCAATCTATCAAGGGGAACAAAACCATTACTATCTTCAGACTCCTTAGCTAAGATTGGTTCCACTCAACTGTTTCTGAAGTTTAACTCTCATTTCGTCCAATGCATTGGAGGAAATAAAAGACAGCTAAAGCATCTACTTTCTAGTGCATCTCAGCTCATTTTTCTCAGAAATGATCCTTAGCATCTTCCTTCTCATGCACACATGCATTCATGTGAATTGAAACATGCCACAAATATGCACACAGCTTACACACTAATGCAATATATATGCATATATCCATGTGTGTACATGCAACACACACACTGCGCTTCATAAGCTTAGTAACAAAAACAAACACTTCTCTATTTAAAAGCAATAGATTTTTTTTTTTTTTTTTTTTTTTGAGACAAGGTTTCACTATGCAGTTTGGGCTGGTCTTGAGCTCACTTTTGTAGCCCAGGCTAGTCTCAAACTCTCACCAATCCTCTTACCTCAGCCTCCCAAGTGCTGGCATTACAGGCATATGTCACCATGCCCAGCTAAAAGCAATATATTCTTAATTGGATCATAATTCCAAAAATAGAGAAACTCAGATAAGGCCCAGTCTAGATAATCATAGAAAGTTTTTGTTAAATTTCTTAGGCATAAGGATGACATCATGATTAAGTAGAATAATATATTCATTCTTAGGTGGTCCAGGCTGAAGTAGGAATAAGCTGCCAATATGTCTTTGACTTGTTATCAAAGGAGAGAGGAGAATAGGGTAACCTATTAACAACTTTTGAATTATCAGTATAAGACAGAGGTATATTCATTGCAGTGTTTAAAAAGTAATTTTGAAATACTATATGTTGTACTATAAGATATTATATGTTTTATTAAATATTATATAGAGCATAGTACGCTATAGATATGATGGTATATTTAAATTTTTTCTTAATTAAAAAGAAGAAAATAGAAATTAGAAAATTTCCAAATTGTGTCCATTTGTCACATTTTTTAACACTTCTCATTTATATCCCTCTCTTGAAGTCAGTTTCATAAGGACTTCAAATTATAAAAACTTCCACATAAATAAATTTTATACATAAACCAAGGGCCTTTGCCAAAAAACAGAGATCTGAAAGGAGAGGCAAAAAGGAAAACAGAAGACTTTTTTGGATCAAGTAAAACTTGCACCCTCCTTACTTTTCTTCTTTTATAGTAAATATCTGCTCCAGGTGTCAGAGCTCTGGTCACTCAATCTCTGAAGCATCTCACTTAGGGGTTAGATCTTGGGCACGTGGACTCCACTGTGGAGGTGAAAGGCAGGTATATGAAGTCATTTGGCTACTAACCCAGAGACAAAGCGTGGACTAATTTCCAGGTAGTCAGAGGCTCTGGACACTTGGCCTTCTGTTTAGGAGCAACTGTCAGCTGCCATGTGCATGCGCACACACACACACATGCACGCACATACATACACACATACACGCACACACACATGCACACACACACACACACACACCCTGAAACTTGCTACATGCTCCCTCACTAGAACCCTTGTGATAATGTACCCCCATGGCCTTCTCAGCCCTTAACAATAATACTAGCAATTATGGAGGACTAGACATTTCTAAGTGCCTAACTTATTTAACCCAATAGAGTAAGTATGTCAGAGTAGCATCCTCAATTGACAGATGAGGAAACTGAAGTGAGGTGAATGGCAGAAAGCAGTGACTATGTGCCCAGGCAATGAAACCCCACAGCCTGTGTTTTTAACAACTTGACTAAGCTCCCTGCCCTCATCAGACCTAATGCTCCTGCCAGACCTACCTCTCGGAAGCTGGTCATAGCTGTCCAGCCTGCCTTCAAGGACAGATCCATAATCATGCTTCTATAGTGCCACAAGCATTCTGCTTTGTCAGGAGCCTGACATCCAGGTCATGGAATACCTTACCATTCCCTGCCTAGAGAAAGAATTCACCACAGCCATCATGGAAGAAGGTCAAATCAGTCTGATTCCCCTCCTGTGCCATCTAGAGAGCAATGCACACTCCCTCTCTGTAGGCTCATGGTCCATTCCAGGTTTCCTATCTGCATTCCTTTGCCTTCTCTGGGCATGCCTCTGTTTTATCCAGGTAGTCATTTCTCTCCATGGAACTCAAGAATACACCTTGAGGGGCCTAAACTAGTTTTAAAATTAATTCTTCTTGGTCAGAAGTTGACTTGGGAATGGGTATAGATAGAACCTGTGTCTGCCTCACGCAACCAGCTGGGCTTTCTGAGGATGGCTCCCTCACCAAGTCAATGATGTCTTGCTTCTTGTCTGGATGTTGTCAAGCACACCATCATGCTGGGAATTTCCATAGCCAACCTGCTTTCACCCTGAGCATTCAGGCCCTGGCACACCAGAGTGAGGCCAAGAACACATAACCACAGCCCCATGCTGTCCTCATGCTGGCCCTGGAGCTGCCTGTTCTCAGAGCTCTCAGGTAAGGGAAGCCATAAATCCCCACTTTGAGTTTGAATTTTCTGTTACTTACAGCCTAAAGTTTGCTGACTGCTAAGATGCACATTCACTTAGTATGGGATTTTAGGTAGCTGTATAGGGCCTTGCCTACTTTTATACTATCTGAGCCAATTCTGTTCCATGAAAACAGATATATTGCCTAACTGTTCTTTCCCCTTAGAATCCTGATCCATGACTAGCAAGCAGTTAACAAGAATTGGTCCTTATTGCTGATGTATCGCAGGGCTTTCTGGATGGTGGTCCAAGGGATTTATCCACCTAAAGCCCTTCTTGGAATGAGGGGAGAGATAAATATGCAAATAGGAAAGAAGAAAGGCATAGAGGTTAAATTAAATATAACTGCTAAACTGTAATTACTCAGAAAATGGGACCCATAGCAATTTTATTTTATTTTATTTTATTTTCCAATTCTTTTATTGTTTAAATTTAACAATGGTTATACTACATATTTTCATCATCGGATCAGTTTAGATTAATACATATAGGTATATAAGATAGATCAAACAACTAAACATTAATCTTTCTAAATCCACATTACTTTTTTTTTTCTTTTCCCCCTTTTTTTCTTTGAAAGTTGACATATTGCATATTGTCCTCACAATCATTCTATAGAGTGCAGTGTGTGGGCATGACCCACCTCCCTATTAATGTTGCATAGAAAAAAGAAAGAAAAAAGAAAAAAAAAAGGAAAGAATATACTTCTCTTTGGACTAAGAGGAAGC